>VZTX01025306.1:10074-23551 GCA_013400915.1 Pardalotus punctatus
AGTGCATGGAGAAGGCGTAGCTCTTGTCGAAGTCGGCGGCCGGCTCGTGCTTGAAGGAGAAGTTGCCGTTCACGCTGAGGGGCGGGCTGAGCGGCCCGTCGAAGGCGGGGCTGGCGCCCTCCGCCAGCCCGCTCTCGAAGAAGGGCTCCAGTGCGGCGCCGTAGGCGTGCGGCGGTTTGAGGTGGAAGAGGTGGGAGCTGTCCATGGTGCCGTAGGGCGGGCTGGGCAAGCCCGGAGACTGGTAGGGATAGGGATGCGCCGGGAAGGGCGCGCCCGCCGCCGCTGCCGCCACGTGCGGCGGCACCTCCTGGCTTTGCTCGGGGAGGAAAGTCCGCGGGTTGAGCTGCAGGCAGCCGGCCACCAGGTTGGTGGTGGGCTGCGACAGGCCCTTACAGAGGGTCTGCACGAATGACACCAGGTCCGGGCTCTTGCCCGAGCGCAGGATCTCGGAGAGCGCCCAGATGTAGTTCTTGGCCAGGCGCAGGGTCTCGATCTTGGAGAGCTTCTGCGTCTTGGAATAGCAGGGCACCACCTTGCGCAGGTTGTCCAGGGCCGCGTTCAGCCCGTGCATGCGGTTACGCTCCCGGGCATTGGCCTTCATGCGCCGCAGCTTGAACCGCTCCATGCGCGCCTTGGTCATCTTCTTCTTCTTGGGGCCCCGCCTCTTGGGCTTCTGGTCGTCGTCTTCCTCCTCCTCCTCTTCCTCCTCCTCTTCGTCCAAGTCGTCCTCCTCGTCCTCCTCCTCACCGTTCCGCAGCGAGTCCTCCTCGGCCTCGGCGTGCAGACCCTCCAGGTCCTCTTCCTTCTTGTCCACTTCGTGCTCCTCGTCCTGGGAGCTGAGGCACTCGTCCGTCCAGCTAGGGGGGCCCTGCGTCTGGGGCTCGCCCATCAGCCCGCTCTCGCTGTACGACTTGGTCATGGTGAGCCTCTGCATCGCGGAAGAGACAGAAAAGAGACGTGTCAGCACCTGGAGCAGGGGCCGTGGGCGCGCACCGCCACCCGAGGGGAGAAGTTGCCTGCGCTTCGCTCCCCGGTCCCGCCGCCCCCTCCCGAGGGAAGCCCTGGATTCCCCACCGTGCCAGGGCAAACTTTTAATTGTCTCCGCGTTTCTGCCTTGTAATTAAGTTGACATATGTTCAAATGCCATTATGTAACTCTCCGATATTAGAGGGGAATATAAGAAGATTATGCGTGCGGGAAGCAGCCAGGGAGGCACGACGCAAGTGGACCAAGCGTGGGTTGTTTTGTCTTGTTTTGTTTTGAAAAAAATCCTCAAACATTTTTACCGAATAGGGGAAGGCCGACACACGCACAGGGCACCTGCGGGGATGGATGGCGCCTGTGACGCCTGTCCCCGCTGCTCTCCGTGGCTGCCCCTTGCCACCTCCTTGCGTGGGGCTTGTCGCCCCAGCGGGCGCCAAGAACCTGTTCCCCTGGTCCCGCCTTCGTCCACGGGACTGTCGCTGGGTGCCCGCGGCAAGGCTGTGCGGCCTCTGCCCGCGGTAACAGGTGCGGGATTGGCCCCAGCTTCCTGTCTCCGTCGTCCCCTCTGTTGCAAATGGGCATCGGTTTCCCCGCTTCCCGCGGGGACCTTTCGTGTGGGGTTGCGACCGCCCCCCCGGTGGCGTCGGGCACACCGGGAAGAAACAATGCTGCCCGCCCGCCGAGGCGCAGCCTGCTCTGGGACCGTGGCGATCTCGCTCAGTGGACGAAAGGGAGCTGAAAGTTCGGAGGTGCATCGGTGGAAGCACATTAACATATGTAATATGCGTCGACGTAAATGGACGTACATATACATATTTATATGTGTGTATGGGTGCATATACACGTTTACATATACATATACATATGTATAGATGTATACATATATGTATTTGTGCGTATATGGATGGATACAGGTGTGCCCGCACACACCATCGGGAACGACTGCCAGCGACAATAAAACCCGAAGCCGTTCCGCCAGAGGCAGATCCCGTCCGCCCCGACCTCGCAAGGTCCTCTCCCACCCCAGTAGCCGCCGCGAACCCTTTTCCCGCGGGGGCAAAACGCGGTTTCCCGTTACCTCCGTTGCTCAGCCTCTCCTGCGCGGTGACGGTCTCATAACCCCGGCACAGCTCTCCGTGCGAGGGCGCCGCGCGTGTGTGTGGTGGTTTTTTTTTTTCCCGAGGTTGCACAGCGCCGGGCTCCCCCCGTTATATAGCGGGACGGAGGATGCGCGGCGGGGGGCCGGCACCGGGACCCGGGTACCGCGCGGCCGCCGCCGCCCCGCGCGCCTGCGCCCCGCCCNCGCGCCATCTGTCACCGGGCGGACCCTGCTGGCGGCGGGGCGCGCCGCGCTGGTACCACACCACACCGCTCCGCACCGCACCGCACCCGCCGCCGCGGAGCCGCTGACCCGCGGAGCCGCATTGTTCCCATTGTTCTGGGGTGCGGCCACCGAGGGTCCCGGCCGCGCCCCCTTAGCATCTCCTAAGGGGCTCCTCTGACCCCCGGAGACTCCCTGTCCCAGTCCTTGCCGCCCCCTCGCCGCCACAGACCTCCCCTTCCCCCTTCCCCGGTATTCTCCAGTGCTGGGGAAAACGGACGTCCCGGGGCTGTTGTGACCCACCCCCCACGCCTGTCTGTTCCAGTGCCCGGAGTAAAACCCTGTTTGCTTTTCTCGGGATTTCGGTGGGAATAATACCCGTTAACGGGAAGTTTGAAAGACGCCGAGTAGTGGCTTAAGAGTCTTTGAATGCCCCGGCGGAGTTTGCAGACGCCGCCAAACCTTAGGGATGCGCTTTAAGGAGGGAGATAGTCCCCTCGCATAATAGCTGTGCTACCGGCACGCGTTTTCCGGATATTTATTCAATAAAAATAAAATCATTTTCGCCTCTTGAGGTTTTAAATGCGAAACAAATCATTCCGCCCTGAGGAGATGGATTCGGAAGATGTTTTTCCAGGTCGGATTATTTTTAAAATGTTTCTCTCCTGTTGGTGACCTACATAGCCCGGGGCCGGCGGGGCAGCAGGAGGGGACTCCGGGGATGTTCTCCTTCTCGGTAATCAAATACAGAGGGCTACTGGCTGCGTTTTGTTATTTCAAAGCTGGCCGGTTCTCTGTGGGAAGGGAGGGCCAGCAGCGCGGTGTGTGCCGCCAGGACGGGCGAGTGGGGCTGAAGCGGGGCACCCTCGGCGTTTGCGGCCCTTTCCTGGGGCACTGAGGGGAGGGAAGCGCTGGCGCCGACCCACCGAAGGGTAGCCCCGGCCCGTGGCGAGCCTTCTCTGGCCGTAGAGGCGCCCCCGGAGCAGGATCCGGGAGCATGCCCGTAGCCTGGGCGGCTGGGCCGGGCCTCCCGCCGGGCCGGCAGCCCCCTCGAGAGGGCGACCCCATTAACGGGAGCTGCTGGGGCAGCCACGCTGCTGTCGCGGACGCGGTGAGGTTCGAACAAGTTTGGAGGGCGCAGGAGAGAGATGGATCTAGTCCAGACCTTCTCGGTTGCTGGAAAATGTTCCTTTGAATGGGACTGTGTGGGAATACACCCGGGAGTGTGGGGTACTGGGGAAACATTAGACAAAAGCACTTGGGAGGAAGGCACTAGCAGGAAAGTGGATCTCGGGGAGAGGTGAGAACTTTGGGGTGCTCGTGTGCTGCTGAGTGTGATCAACACAGTCATCTTCAGTGGGACCAAAATAAATTCAACACGTTGTCGATAGATAAGTAGAGAGACAAATAAAGAGGCAGGCAGACGGACAGAGGGGCTTAAACCCGCCGAGCCCGGTTTTTTCCGTCCCAGTGGGCGCTTGGAGAGGATACACGGGTGGCCGTGGAGGAGCAGGGTCGACGGGTACGAGGCACTGATCCGTGCCTCCCGTCGGGGCCAGAGACGAGCGCTGCGCTCCGGGGGCGCCGGGGCTCTCTGCCGCTCTGCCTTCGTCCTTCCCGCTGTTTCCGCTGCTCCGGCACTGCTTGTCCTCCCGATGTCCCAGGCAAGCCCCTCTGCCGTCCCTGCTCCGGCCGTTCCCTGGCTCAATGGCTCCAGTTTCCCACCTTCCCTGTTTCTCCTCTTCCCCCAGCCGCTTGATTTTATCGCTCCAAGCGTGTCTTTTTTTTTCTATCTGACCTACAGACTCCTCCTTCTCCATCTGGCTTCTAATTCGGCTTCTGTTTATTTTTCTCCCCGGATCCTTTGATTTTTCTTTTCTTTTTTTTTTTTTTTTTTTTTTTTTAGTTTTTTTTTAAGTTTTTTTTTTTATTATTTTTCCTTTTGACTTTCCTTTTCTTTTTATTATTTATTTTCCTTTCCTTTTCCCTTTCTTTTTCCTTTCTGCCTTCCCTCCCTAGCTACCTTCCCGCCCCCCTCCCCTCCTCCCGCGGCGCNCCTCCTCCCGCGGCGCGGCACGCGAACCGCACGCGTCCCAACAAAGCTGCGCCCGGCCCGGCCGCCCCCCGCTCCCGCCTCAGCTGCTGCCTCCCGGCCCTGGCAGGAGGCGGTCCCGGGGCCGCCTGGGGCCCGGTGCGGCGTTGGCGAGCGCGGCCCCTCCGCGGGTCGCCGCTGGGGCTGAGCCCTGTCCCAGCCGGGCGGGAGGGGGGTTTGTTGCGGGGGAAGCAGCGCTGTGGAAACGCCTTACAGTTGTCCGGAGCGCGAAATCCGCTCCCGATGAAATCTCTTGGGTTTGCGGCATTATCTTAATTAAGATAATTGATTCATATTGCACCTGCGAGAGTGCGGGGAAAAGATGCCTTCCCAAATAGCTTGGAGCTATTGGAGGGAGGAAGCCGCGCTTATAATTGAGCGAGTGATTTACTGCCCGGGTAGCCCGGGCTGTTCGGGCTCTCTCCTTTCGCTGTCAGCTTTCCCGTTCCCTCCCTCTCCAAAGAGGCACCCACACAAAACCTGAAGGTTATCCTGAATAAAAAAATGAGAAGGGAGAACGCCTCTCTCCGCTGTCCCTGTCCCTCCGTCCCACCCCGCCGCATCGCACCGTGCGCCGGAGCGCCCGCTGGCGCGGGCATCGGGCTCGGGAAGGGCCGGCTCGGGTTGCCCGCGGGTTTCCCCCGCTCGCCCATTTCCAAACGCTGCGGCGAGAGGAGAGGGCATCCCCATCGCCCGGATCGCTCCGAGTTGTGAGCAGCCTGCTCCGGCTGCCGTGGCTCGGGAATCACCGGGGGAGAGCAACGCTCTGAAAGCGCCGCTCCGGTACCGGTTCGGTGCGCGGTGCCACTGCATCGCACTTCGTAGCGTCTCTCTATGATACAATGTACAGCTGAGCTCGAAATCGGTACGACTGATTAAGGTGCCTTTTCTGCTTTTTTCCCCTTTAAAATTGAGTGTATTAATTTTATTGAGCCTTTCCCTGCTAAATAAATTCTGTTGTTATTTTAATTCTATAAATGTAAACTTCTATTTAGTTAATGGAAAATACATCACCACCGAGGTTTAATTATCAGCTTTTAAAATTACTCTTTTAGTCAAGTGCACACAATTATGAAATCACAATAGATTTAAAATATAATTCAAATTGATTTTAAAAAAAAACAAATCAGAGAAGTACGTACCATTAAAGCAAATGTCTAAATTGTATTGGTAGGCTGGCTACCGCCTGAGCTACACTTTAAATAGCGTCAGCAGTCTTTGCTATCGGTGTCAAACCACCTCTGTTATTAGGAAAAAGGATTCTTATCAGAAGGGATTTAGATGCTGTTGTAACTGCAAAATCTAATTATTTTTGATCCAGGCATTTACCCCCAGAGTCCCACCTTGTTTAAATAAAGTGTTTTCTTTCCTCTTGAACAAATGCATTTCCATTTGAATTAAATATTGATAATTTGACCTTTTAGTTCCTTTAACTAATCAAAAGGAAAAAAAAAATCCAAATGTAGATCCTAGTGCCTTGCCCTAGTGGGTCTTTCCGCTTGAATAGACACTGAGATTAAATGAGTCAAACTTCCTCTTTCATTGCACTCTCTTTGCACTAATTGCTTATGCAAAAATGCAGATTTGTATTAATTAGTAACTCCACTGATTAGTTCGGTGGTATTTTCACGTAATAAATCATGCTGCAGACACGATTTTTGGCACATCCCCAGTAGTGGCTCAGGATGCAATAAGTTTTCCATATTAAATAAAATCTTAGCCTAAATCTACCTTTTCGTTGCAGGTACACTGTGTACCACCTGCTGTATGCACCTGCTACGGGAAATTACCTTCTGTCCCTGGCAAGCCTCTTTCCTTGATAATGCACTGCTCTTCACAGGGTGTAGACTTTAAAATGGGACACATGAATCACAGAATCAAAGGAGAGGAATCTGATGTTATTTTTAACCCTTTCAAAATAATAATGCTCATTTGTAAGGGGATGAAAGATACATGTATCTACGTAAGATATATCAATATAGATTTTTTCCTTTTCTTTCCTTTTCCCAGCCACATTATCTCCTTTTACTGCACCATTCACAGTGTGCCCAAATTATCACACTCAAGCCCCCTTTTTTTTAACATTTCTTTCTTTTTCCTTGACCTGCAGAGGCTGAACTCCTACAAACGTGACACTTGTTAACTGGAGTTCATATCTCAGTCGGATACAGAGGCCTCAGCAGCAACAAGACTACACAGCCTCTGTAACAGTATCTACACATTTCCAAAACCATCCCCGCTTGCTTGTATCATGAAACCTCTATAAAAATCTCTCTAGATCACACACAGGCTGATGTACAGCTGCCAGCAGCTGAGATCCACATCTGAAAAACCTTTCCAAATTTTTTCTAAAATCATCCTAGATGTTACCTTTCTCCTGGTTCCCTCACACTTAGCGGTCACGCTGTTTCCTCAGCAAGGCAGCACAAGGCATTGGTATATCTACCACAACAAATAATGCTGACTGGCACAGTGCTTATTAAAAAGAATATGAGGCTCCAAAGGAATATAAAAGAGGATGACACTGGTGTCATTTCCTAACAGGTGACACTTTCAAGGGCAGATTCTGGCCACCCTTTGCCTCTTTTCTGCTAAAACTCTCCCTCACATAAGCAGGACTGCTGCCACAAACACACTTGCAGGATCTGGCCTTTGGCCTCTGTCTAAGCAGTGCAATGGGGTGGAAGAGCATCAAACACAGGTGCCAGCAGATTATCCAAAGCTTTGCTGAGATTAAAATCTTGTCTCAATATGAGTTATTGCATATTCTATAAATAGAAATCTCCTTAGTGGTGGCTTTAAAAGGTCTGCTTTTGTTTTCCTCTGAGAGAAAATAATGTTTGAACCCCAGGCTGTGCACATAGCAGCTTACGCATTTGTTCCCTATGGCCATCCAATCTGAACATTTTGTCAACATTTTGCGCTTCCTAACAAAGCTACTGCTGATGTTAGTGTTCCTTTATTGAAGAAAGTAAAAGCCAAAACGCTCTTAAAGGGTTATACAAAAAAATGATCCTGATTAATCTCAGAACATGGTTACTTGCTTTAGCAAGATCCTGAGAACAAAACAAGAAAGGTTAAATCAATGATCCACAGGGATGGAAAAAGAGATTCAAATAATCATTAAATCTTATTATGTAATACGGCTTTGTTTTTACCTCTTGGAGTGAGTTCACACCTGGGTCTGTGCTTTAAGTGCTCCACAGTGAGCTGGGTATGATGGAGAATCATTTCCCATCACAGCACAGGGTAACCTCTGCAGCTGTAGAACAGAACTAGTCAACTGAAACTCTTGCTGAGCATTTTAAGTGTATATGAGCATATTCTTAGTTATACACATCGCCACATTTTAAGTGACTGCCTTCCTCTGCTGTTCTTGACACCACTCCCTTTTTACCCCCATGATTTCCGCTGTTAGTTCACGACATTGTGTCAAATGCCTAAGAGTGTCTGCCAGCACATGTGATTGCTTTTCAGAGATGCTCCTGGGACATTAACTACCCCAGCTATGAGTGTGCTTATCCCAAAACTCCACTGACATGATGTGCTCCTTCTCTGTGTCTCAAGGAGGTGTCTGAACCTCTAATCCACAAAGGACAGGATAAGCGTTAGATAGCACACTTTGTTTGCCTTCTTTCACAGCAAAGAAACACATAAAAGATGATATCATGTCATCCCAAAAGCATTTTTGTTCTTGTATCGCTTCCTGCAGAGTATGATTTTATTGCTCTCCGTCAACTGGGGGCAATCTTAAAATTCACCTACAGGAGGTGTGGACATTATCAAAGCTTAGGGGTGAGACCAAGCACAACATAGACACAAATAGACTGCAGTCATGTTCCAAGGACTTTCAAAGACAAGCGCCCATTGGGATCAAAAGCATGTCTAAACCCCAAAATATTTTATTGTAAGTTCTTGTGCAAAATTAGCTTTCTGTGATCTTTCAGCAGGGAAGATGCAAGCCTTGTTGAGGTGCTCAGTGTAGGAGAACTGATGGCCATGACTCTAAGCAGTGGTGGGAGAAGCATGGACAAGCTTGAAAAAAGCAGTTATGAGGGAAGATCTACACAGTGTAGCCTGTCAAGTGTCCTTTGGAGAAAGGCTGGGTGTATGGAGTTATGGCATGAGCAGCCACGATACAAGCTAAGGATGTTCTGGCTAGAGTAATCTTGCAGGGAGACATCCTTAATGCTGAGCTTTAGTCCAAAGCTCCAGGTGAGGGTATTTCTGAGGTGCTGGGACTGAAGTTGTGTGCCACAATACACACACACTTCTCTCATGTACCCAGGTAGACCTTTCCTATTAATTTGTGATGACTCTTGCCCAGGAAAACACTTCTCTCTTCTAGCCATCATCTGAGCCCAGAGAAAAGAATGTCCTAAAAATCTGTAGCTCTCTCATCTGGCTTAGTCCTTCTGTCAGAGATTTTTTCTCAGTGCGGAACCTTTGCTTGGTTTATGTGGATTCCCAAGAGAGGAGGAACATGCTTGCAAATCACTGTCTTCTTTACAACTGAGCTCCAGTTACATGCTGCTATGATAATATAAATATTTACTCATTTTGTCCCTCTTCACCCTTGCAAGTGGATAAGAGCATCTGGCCCTTTGTCAGTAGTCTATTGTCAGTTTGCTAGAGCATCCAGTTGTTTATGTTCACTTGAACAAGAGCACATAAATAACCCTTCTCTCCACTGCTTTGCAGAGTGTGGTCACTGTTGAAAGGAGGTGTTAAACCTATCCTTCAAAAGGAGTGGAGAATTCTCACCTGATCACTCTTCAGGTGGCCTGCAGATCTGTTTTTGATGATTTAACATATGGAACAGTGGAGAAGAAATCTACAATTTTTTAATTTCTGTATATTTATTCTCAGACTTCATGCTGTGGTATATTTGCAGAATCTTTTTGGCATCAGAAGAAACCTCAAAACCAATGACAAGACAATAGAGAATGAGATCTAGCATTTTAAAAACTGACTTTTAAAAAGTGCTGGTGGAAGCAGAAATACAGAGTATAACATTAAGACATGTTTTTTAAAGATCTATTTCAAACTATAAGCTGTAGTTCTTCTGTTTCCATGTCATCTCTAGATAGTGTTCAGAGCATCAGTCTATCAATAAATAGAATGACTTCATATTCTTTCTAAAATTAATTTAAAGTTTGCAGTTGTCCAGAATTCAAAAGCAGCTGCCAGCAGGTTGTTTGGTTTCGGTTTTCTTTTAAACTAGGGAGTCGGGGTTGACAATAGCAAGAATCTCTACTTCTGATTTGTATTTCTGAAATACGACTCACTTTAGAAAACTCCTTTGTCACTGAACTGGTTACAACGGCTCACAGAAGACCTGGCAAACACCTTCACATGTGCAGGGTAAGGGGCAGAAGCACACAGCCAGGAGCAGAATAAAGGCAGGGAGAGAGGGCGGAAAGGAATAGATGGAGACCCTCACTTTTTCTGCTGCAATGTCATTCTGCATTGAGCCATCATGACCAGTGGAACTGCACCCTTTTCTGCTCCTTGTTAGACCATCTGGGACAGACCTGCTGAAAACACCCGTGAGCAGGCTGGATGAACCTTTGATCTGATCCACTATGGGATCACTGTGTTTACAGTATTTTGTCCTTTCTCTCATTATTAGCTTTGTAGGAAAGGCAGAAGGGAAGTCCTGCCTATCATAGTTTGGATCCCTGAACAACTGATCCCAGAGATGTCTTCAATGAAGCTGAAGCCTCCCTGGATGGCTCAAGCCCATGACAACCTACCCACTGCACTGTCCATCTGCAGCATGTTTCCTTCTCACACCAAGTTAATGCTGATATGTCACCTGTACTTGTTCAGTCTGAAGAACAGGCACATAATCCTGCTTAGATCTACATTTTCAGTTTGAAGACATGGCAGCTTTCATTTATCTGTTCAATATGATTGTTTTTGTCAGAAACCAAACTAGCAAGAAAATATCCAGCAAAATACTGATGTTCTCTAAGACCAGGTTGGAAGTAGTTCTGTAAAAGGATTCACAGCAATATTTGGGAAGGAAAACACGAGAGTCCATATCAAATGCACAGAAGGCAGCATTCAGTATCCATCTCTTGTGACACAGGACTTCATGCATCAGCCATCAGAAGTTTGCTTCTAACAACCTTAATGTTAATGTTTATTTGATAAAAAAGTTTAGCATTTTCTATGAGTCCTTTTTCCAAATAGAAGAAAACTTCTTTTCTTTAAATACCTGGAATTGTAAAGTAAACCTTATGCTAAAGGCAACTTAAGTGATGTTTTGTTTCCAGTTAAGTGCAAGAGAACATATCTTCATTTTTTTGCATTAAGATACAAATTAGAGATAATATTATTGACCATTATGGCAAGGTAGTGTGCAAGAGACTGAAATCAAGCCTGTAGTGACATACAGACATTAGAATATAAAATGAAGCAAAAAGAAAAATTGATCAGATATTTTGCTTCATACAGGCAATAGAGAAGAAATGGAGCACCTGCACAGAAGTTCATTTGGGTGCATCACTGCTGTGGTGGAGAGATGGATGGCAGTGGGGGCAGTGCTGTGCAGATGAGTGGGAGGAGTGGGGAGGCAACGGAACAAGGTAACTTAAAGCCATTTCTGTGCTCATTTGCCTCCTGCATTCCCAATCAACTTCCAAAATAAATTAGAGAAGATGAAGAATGTCTCCAACTTGTACCAGCTGCCAGTTGCCTAGCACAATTAAAATGTGAAGAGAGTACCACTGTGCTCCATGATCTGCAGGGGCCATGGAAGCTCACAGCAGTTACTGACGTAGCCTCAACAGGCTCCTCTGTTTGTCATCCAGGATCATGCTATGGTCACACAGGAGCAGGATTCTATCTGCGGGTGCTCCGTTCTGCTCTGGAATTGCAGTCATATCTGAGCATAAATTTCTGTTTTTCTCCACCTTTGTTCTCAGTCCAGCTCAGCACATATATAATTGAAGATGGCACAGAGGGGTTGCTGTAAAGTCAACAATAAAGTGATGATAATGACAATGACCCTCTTCTCCTTTGCAAAAATTGTCTGTTTTTTCTGGCAGAGAAGACGGGGATGTCCTTTTACTGTGCACCCAATAGAACAAATATTTATTAGATGATGAAAATAAGAAAGCTAACTCCCCTCAAAAAATCTGTCTTCACATTTGAAAAAAAAACTTTATCATATATTCTAGACATGGAGTAGTAATGCTCTATGTGTTCCATTTATTTGCATATAAGTAAATTCATATATATGTATATGGGTACGTATTGAAGGCTAACAAGGCATGGTACAAATACTTTTTGTCATATGCAGAAAAAAATATCTGCTGCTAGATTGTGTCATTCTGCTTAATAAGTTGGCAGAAATAAATACCTATATCGGCATTTCATCTTCCCAACCCTACATAAGCTTCAGTGTCTCGGTCTTCCTGCCGATCGTGCCCGCCAGAAGATGGCACTGAAGAACCTGTCCTACAAACAGACCCGGAAAGAAGAAAACTCAAATTCACAAACCGGCTCTGTGTTTGTGAATACAAAATAATCCAAAAGGTATCTCTCCTCGATTGCATTTGCTTTTGGGAAGGTCTTAAGACTTTTTTTTTTTTTCATTTTGTTCTCAAGCATGATGAAGAGGAGGCTAAAAGTCAACCGACCATAGTACCTAGGGAATGCCATCTGAGTTTGCCTAGTGAAACACGTTGTTGTTTTGTCAAGTCCTCTTGTCAAACTACAACACTGATGAGCTTTCACATACATGACCTTATGAGAAAAAAGGGGTTTGCTCATATAATTGTTATTTATAACTCCTGTTTTCTAAAGGAGCAATCAAGTTGTTTTGAATAAAACTAATTCTGACTGAAGAAAAAGGCACTTCAGCAACTTCATGTGGATTCTTAATATTTTACTAAAATGCAAAGGATTTTCTAGTGAAATGAACATTTCCACCTTTTAAAGACTTATCTGATATATACTAAATATTATCTTTCAGAGTCAGTACCAGAGACATGAGAAGAAATTAGCCATATATCATATTTTTGGGGAAAATTCTAGTTAAGAAAATGTAGAAATTACAAGATGGAAACTTGCTCACATCTCTTTCTCTCCAGTAGCTGTTACTTCTCATGAAGATTGATGAAAATGTCTTCAGCGTGATCTAAATGGCACTTATGCCTCAGGGTTCACTTCATGTCTTTTGATGCGTCCCTGATCAGGCTTTGTTTTGGGAGGTGTGATGGTATAGGACCATTAACCGTTACCAGTAAGTGCTAATGTTAATTACATTAAGCACAATCCTCCAGTTGGTCCATCTGTTACTCATTTTTTATATGCTGCCTGTTATTGTTTGGGGGTTTTTCTGTGCTCCAGGAAGATATCTTCTAGTTTTCTTCTTGGCTTTATTTAAAAGATGATAATTTATGGATGCCTCAATGAAATACTTTTATATATTTCAAATTTAGCTTTCATTTTTGAGTGATTTTTAAAATATTATTTTTGCATGTGGTTTTAGTATTTAGTTATGGTGTTTCACCTGAATGTTTAGTTTAGCAAACCACTTCAGTATCTTCTGTTTCATATAGTGTGCATCTTGAAAATAATCAGTGCCATTTTTTAAAATTAATTTGGGCTGTTTTTCTCACATTTGAATATCACAGTTTGTTTCTTTGCTATCATTGCATGCAAACTATATCATTTTCCCTTCTTTTTTCAGGTAATTCTAAACTGAAAATGGTATTTCGGTATTATTCACCTGCTGCGTTATTTCTGGTCGGACTCAGCTGTGCCCCTGGCTGAAGCGGCAGGGACAGGGGCAGGCTGCTGATCTATAGGTCTCGGCCCTCAGCGCTTCGTGCACCGCAGCTAATTATTGTAAAGTCATAAGCCGAGGTAAAGCGGTCAGATTAGGATTTAGGTAATTGCAGTGTGTTTAAACTGGGGCTCCTGGCTGCTGCTGCCGCCCCCTGGGAGCGATGCGGGGCCGCGGGCCAGGAGCCGGGGCAGGGACGGGAGAGGAGCCGGGGCAGGGACGGGAGAGGAACCGGGGCCGGGGCGGGAGAGGAGCCGGGACCGGGGGGGGGGGGGGGCCG
>VZTX01025308.1:0-10931 GCA_013400915.1 Pardalotus punctatus
GATCCGTGCCCCCGCAACATGTAGCAATAGTTCCTTGGAGATGACGGGAGCTTGGGTGATGAATCCACCTCCTGCAGGGTCAGTGTGATAGTGAACATTAAAAGGCAACAGATTGGAAAATGAAGCAACTGCTGCAAGTCTGCATAGTGGGCTAGTTATTTCAATATTTCCCTATTTATAATTGCTGTTCTAGATGTTGTCTATTGACTGTTTGCAGAAAGAGGAAAAGGGACTGTGGACTTACCCAGTGTTATAGATCCAAATCTCTGGGATGGTCTTCCTAAACAGCTCCTTGTTTCCAGGGACTGTGATGGACTGTGTAATTTGTTAGCCCTGTGTGCGTCTGCAAACACCCATGCACAGAAGTGTATGGATGGGCAAATATAACAGACCTACTGCTGTGAAGAGGATCTGGAAAAAGCTCAGATCTCAGCATCCAATTAGAATAACTCATGTAGCTGTTGATGCAGTCCTTCCCATCACAGACTCTCAAAGCGTTTTAAGGTAATAATTAGTATTTTTTGATCCCATCTAAAATAATAGCATCAAAAAAGTTGCACCAAGTTCAGTCTATGCCTGCAAGGCTTGATGAGCAAAACCACATATTCTCTCTCCTTTCAGACGCTCTCAAACCCTGCACTTGTATATTGCTCTATTTTATCTATCTGTTGGCCAGTAATGAACAGAAAGATTTCACTCAATTTTTGCACTGTGGGGTTGCAGATCTAACCCCCATGCCCCTCCCTTCTCTGATTTATGAGAGCAGACCAGCCCTGCAACCTTCTCCTTTTTATGGTGTACCTGCATATCATGGCTAACAGCTTTAGGGGCTTTCATGCAATAACTCATAGGATCTCTTTCCCAGGCAGCCATGCCTTTTCATTAGCAGATATTTCCTCTTCTGGTCCTTTGCTCTCTGGCTCACTTTTTGACTGCCCTCAGCCTTTCCCCAGATGCCAAAATGATCTAAGTCCTGTGGTAACAGACTGTGCTGTGTTTATGGTGTGTTCAACTGCCTAAGGCAGCATCAGATTTGGCTTCGCTGCTTTCCTTTCCATTAGCTCCACCACTGCTGTAAAGAAAAGCAATCCTACAGATGAGGTGCAAGGTACATACCCAGCAAAACTCCACTGGCAACTTCTATCACATCAGCAGTAGTTTTACTCTTCTTTACCTTCTGGCCTGCTTTTGTCTAGAATTCTTTTTATTGGAGCAATTTTTGTGTCCCTGATCTGGGCTCAAGACCCTGATTACATGCTCTTTAAATGACCTCTGAGAAGAAGGGAGATCTCTATCTCTATCTCTATCTCTATCTCTATCTCTATCTCTATCTCTATCTCTATCTCTTTCTCTATCTCTATCTCTATCTCTCTCTCATCTCTATCTCTCCATCTCTCCACCTCTCTCTATCTCTCTCTATCATCTCTATATCTCCTCTCTTTCTACCTCTATCTATGTCCATCTCTAATCTGTATTCTCTTTCTCAGTTATACCAGGGGCCCAGCACAGCTGGTGAATCACACATCTGAGTTAAGGGATTGGCTTCATGATCTGCTAAAAGAGTTCATGTCCCAGAATATCCTTGGCTGAAGCAGATTATGGCTGAAGGAGAATTTGGCCCTGAAATTCATGTCATGATATTTCCAAGGTGGTCTTACTCCTAGGTGGAGGCTCTGATTTTCCTTCATATCTGAAAGCTGGAGCAGTAAAAGACATTTGTACTTAAAAATCTCAGACTGGGAAAGGAATCTGCTTTGAGGAATAACATTATTTTATAACAGGAAAAGGAAAGAAAACAGCTGAGCACAGCTCTCCAGCAGCACTCATATCAATTATACAGTATCTTCTTATCAAGGTGGCCGCTTAGATAGGAGAACTTTGAAGAAAATTGTTCACTCCTAGCCACAACACTATTAGACAGAGCCAGCCCCCTTTGTGCTCTGTTTGCTCTCTGGAGAGAAGCAAATAGTATGGGGTCTGACCATGGAATTAGGTGTTTAGTGAAAAAAACAACCACTATTCCTTCTGCACAAAAACCAAAGCTGGGACAAGAGCCTCAATGCACCTTCAAACAAGGAGGGAACAGAGCTGAGGTGAGTCCTCAGGCTGGGAAAACTCCTGATGTTGTTTTTTAGAGTTAATGGTCAGGCTCAGCTGCAGTCACTATGTGATCCAGAGACTTTGCAGATGCCTGCTCTCTCCCACATCTTGCTATCACATCCTTTACCTTCAGCTCAGGTCTGGGCTTTGTGCCTGCTTTCAGATGGAGTCAGGCATATTGGGGAAACCCTGTATAGATGTAAAATTACCTTACATCACAGATATGGAAGAGAGGGATTTGTTTACACTGGCAGAGGATTTATCTAAAACTTGCTAGCCTGAAGCAAGATTGTAGAAGGCAAGAAAACTAATATATGGAAATAATAGTGATCAAAAGCACTTTTATAGCTAAAACATGCTTTTCTCACCCAAAACAAATTATGGAAGCACTGTTCACACAGCCAACATGCAAATTAAAGTGATCTAAACAAGTTGATGTATCTCTGCACTGCAATCATTATTGCTAATGCATTTTATTGGGTATTCAAAATCAGCAATGCATTGCTCATGTGTGACACACCTGCTGTTTTTTTCTGTTCTGTGATCTTTAATGTGAAAGATGGTGTTTGGGAAAGAAAATTCTGGATTCATCACTTCTGAAGTCAGACGTAGACTTTAGGAAGCCCTACCTGGCCTTCATCATAGAATCACAGAATGGCTTTGGTTGTAATGGACCTTCAAAACCATATCTTTCCAACCCTCTACCATGGGCAGGGACAACTTCCAATAGACCAGGTTGCTCCAAGCCCTGTCCTACCTGGACTTCCAGGGATGGGGCAGTCACAGCTTCTCTGGACAACCTGTGCCAGGGCTTCCCCAACCTTACAGGGAAGAATTTCTTCCAATATCCCATCTAACTCTGTCCTCTGTCAGTTTGAAGTCATTATCCCTTGACCATTTCTTTCTCTCTTGAAAAGAAAGCTCAGCATATCACCATTAAGTCTCTTGATATCCATCAGATTGACACTTGTGATCAGAACACACTGAGAAAATGTCCTAAAACTCCACTGTAATGATCCCTCTACCACCTGCAGATCCACTGAAGCCCTGGGATGAGGCAGGGTTTATTTCTCCTTTAGATGTGATTTAAATTCTACTGAGGCCAGCCAGAGAATTTTCACTGAATCAGGCCCTCTGCCTCATTCTCTGTCAGCAATTCACTGCCTGCAATGGACTGAATAAGCCAGTCCAAGAAAGCTAGATTCAGTTACTGGCTCTGCCACTTGCTTTCTCAGTAGGTTTATGGTCACTTTGGCTTATCCTTGTGGCACCAAAGCATCAGTCTCCACTGGGACACTGAGATGCTGCTGCACTGCAGATACATTCCAAAGGAAAACGCATATAATTAAATTACATAACGTTCTCAGTTCTCCTTAGTTCTTCATGTTAAATAGCTTCACAACTTCATTCCAGAAGAGGCAGAATGACACCCTGATTTGCAGCACGTGACTGTATAACCCAGTATCTTCAACGTGCATGTAAACAGCATAAACATATTTGATACTATCCTTGACCTGAACATTTTCTGCATAGGAAACTTAATGGCTGAATTATGTCCACTTAGAAATCTCGAATGGATCTGTCTTCCAAGGTCTCATGCCCATAGTCATGTTTTGTGTCTACCACATCATCTCTTTGGGAGATCCATGGGTTGACTGCTTACTTCATGGACTTCTGCTGCTCTTGGACCCACAGACAGGTGGTGAAACCCACTGGTGTGAGTTTCTGTGTCAGCCTGTCCAGTGTTGCAAACTTTGCAATAATTGCCTCAGGTACAGATTTCAGCCAAGTGAGCATGCTGCAGGGAGTTTAAACTTGGTGTATCTTAATATGTAACACTTAGGTCTTCAAACACTTCTATAAGCTGGTGCCTCATGCCTCTTTCCCTGTAAAATGTCAGCCAGGCCCATGGCTGCAACCTGGCTCTGGCTTGAGGCAAAGCAGATCATAGCCTGGAAGCTGAAAAGCACCTTAGAATAAAAGGCTCTCAGCCTCTCAAAAGGCTCTCTGCCAGTACCTCAAGAAATGAAATACAATTCCACTCATAAAATGTCAGAGGTATGTCAGCGTGAAGAGTCAAAAAAAATAAAGGTGAAAAGTTTGAAAAGAGGTTTTGCTAGCAGCCGGAAAAATCTAACTCTTTTTACTTAATATTTTTCTGCTTCTTCTGAGCTTGAAGCCTTGTTTCAATGGATTTTAAAAAATGGGAAAAAGGGTCAAAATTTGCTTTGTATCAAAGAATCATATGCATCAAGTGATGAGGTCCTTGCAAGTCTTTAACACCCTTCTCCATATCCTATCTCCAAAATTCCTTCACTTCTCCTTGTTCAGGAGCCAGGACAGCAGCTGCTTGCTGTGCTCAGCTGTCTCACAGGTATGATCATGCTTGCTCTGGGTGATGCAGCTGAGGAGATGATAGTAATTTTCGGTTTCATGGCACTTCTTTCAGTTCTGGGCATGTTTCAAGAGACTCCAAACTTTGACTGACTCAAGGGCTACAGGGCAGAAGAGACAAAGGTAAGGGAAAGATGGATTCCCCAAATGAACGTAATCAAATGATTGCTGTGGAGCTGGAGCAGAAATGATGGAGCACATCTTTCTGCCTTGCTCCTCAGAGCCCCAGGCAGAAGCTGGTCACACTGAGTTGTCTTTACCCCCCTGAAAAGTATGTCCATGTATTTTCCCATACTAACACATCTGAGTTACCCTCCTCCTCCCTTGGCTTCCCCACCATTCTCAATACCCAGTTTTAGTGATATCCCAACAAGGGTAGCACCCCCTGATCACCCTACCACTACCCACCACACAGCTCAGCCAGCAAAGAGGTTTTCCTCCCTTCCTGCCGCCTAAGCACAAGGCACAGCCACTTGGCATGGGACCAGCAAGGCTCCTCCCATCACTAGATCCCCATTGGTTGCTCTTCCTCCGAGGGCCTCTGTCTGGCTCTCCTCCACTAATGTTCTCTGTGTCAAACCAAAACAATCAGCCAGCACCAGTGCTTATGTCTAGTGAGACCAGGGAGCAGCAGGTCAAGAGTGCACCCAAGGAGAACGTGATGTAAATAACTGACTCCATCTGCTTTGGGTCAGAACAGCTTCAACTCATCAGAGGGAACTAAAGAGCCTCCACAAACAGTGAAGGGGCTTTCTGCATCCATCCAGGGAGCTGTCACTGGAAGAAGCCAAATACGCTCTTAGTGTTTACACTGTCAGGCTCTGAGGTATTCATCTTCATCCCAAAACACATTCTTCACAGAACACTTCTGTCATCAGGAGAGCTAAGGAAATGAAAACTGGGAAGAAGATGCTGAGCCATCCTGCCTCATGTACAGCAGCAACCACTCCCATGCCTGGGATACCTCCTGAGGGGTATCAGGACACAGCACCATGTTGCTTGGTTTTCATCCTGCCATGGGCATATAAAATAAAGGATTATATCCCTACCCACTTTCAGCTCGCTGCCATGTGGGGAAGGTGCAGGGAAGCAAAGGGGGTGTTGCAAACCCAAACTGGAAATTTTCCTCCTTGGGTCCCCTCCAGCAGGCTCAAAACCTTAGAGCAGTGAATGGCCAGCAGAGAAAGAGATGGTGAGCACTGCTGGTGTTCAGGACACGTAGGTACCAAATAAAGATCTAAACAGGACTATCCCTGCACTGTCACCTCTCTCCAGCCCCAGATATTAAAAACAAGCAAAGTCCTCTGATCTAGCAGCCTTTTGGGAACAAAGGTCCTCCTCCTCACCCTTCCTTCAGTAAATGGATAAACTCTAAAGTAGACCTCAGCTTTGAAATCCCGGTTTGTTTTTATGTCCTCAGTGCTGACACAAATATTTCCAAGAGAAATTTGGCATTTTGGATGTCTCCACTTTTTGAGGTTTGTCCAAAAAGGGATTCCAGTAGAGCCCCAGTTCAATGCTGAGCTCAACCCACCCATCATGTCCATATGCGTAGTCTCAAATCGAGTACCTTCCAAAATTAAGGTACCACAAAATAGAAGCAAATTCTGTGAATTTGGCCACAGACATGGAATTTATCATGCAGTGCTCCTTTTGTTTCACAAACAGGATTTCTTTCAGTCCTCAGACTAGCCAGACACTATTCTTAACATTTTTCTTAACATTTTTAAAAACACAATAAATTTACAAATTAAATATAATTTTTGATGCATGTTTTCAATAAAAGGCTATAATATGTAGCCTCTGAAAACTGCTTTTCCCTTGCAATAGTGATGTTTACAGCTTCTTCTACCCAGAACCACCACAACATTTTGACTGCTGTGAGTGTGGCAAAGGAAGCAGAACTTTGCTTATGCATAGTGCAAGACCCTAGTATGAAAAGTACCAGTGAATTCCCACAGGGACATCCATCTGTCTGGAGTCCTCTCCTCTTTTGCAGTTTGGATGAAGCTGCAATGGATGATGGTGCACCACTATCAACTGATGTTCCTGAAGTAACCACAAGCATCTCCCAGTTGTGATCATATATGACACTCGTTTCCCCAAAAGAAATTGCACTGTCTGAGAGAAGGAAAATCACTTGCATGCCTTGATGGCAACTTAAACCCCTTTTTGTTCTTCCTTTCATGAGAACTGAAGTTTGTGATCACTTACTCTATGTTGTTAGATAATTGTGCCCTTGGTCATCTGGCATTTTTCTGCACCATGTCAAAATCCTTGAAACATTCAGTTGTTTCAGCTGAACTGGCTGAAAACCCCATAGGATGAGCCTGAAAATAAACTCCCAGGGCTAAATAAAGGAACTACTTCTTGCACATCCCTTGGTGTGTCACTCAACAAAATGATGGGAGTTGTGATTTACCATCTCCAATAGAGAACAAAGAAGCAGGTCCTTTTAAATGTAATGTCAAGAAACCTTCTCCTTCCTCACTAATTTAGTAGCAGCACATGGTCCAAACGTCTGGGGCAGCTTTGAATTCTGGTCTTGAGTTGTCCCACGTGGTGGCCAGAAGCTGAAATCTCTGGAAGAGATGTCCATCTTGTTCTGTTAAGGGGAGTAGAGCAAAGAAGAACAAGATTAAATCTGAAAGCAATTTTCTTTGTCTTATGGTTCCTGTGGTTCCTGGCTGCCCATGCTTCCTTCACTCATAAGCTCCTCTGAAATTTGGGAGGCAACAAAACTGAGAACCTCATAAAGCCACTTGTCACCTGGAAAAGAGGGTCTGAGAAGACACCAGATACCAGAAATTTTTTAGAAAAAATGAAGAGGCAATGAAGGCTATCCTGGAAGGGGAAAATGAATTTTTAGGGAATTTTTGTTTCCTTCTGTACCTTCAGGAAAGTGTGAGGCCAAGGGAGATGATGACACTCATCTGAGGCACTGGCTGTGCCCAGGTCCTGGAGAGTGGGATGGACAAGAAACATTATGTGATGCAGACTTTACTGAATATACGACTCTCTCAGAGATCACATTTCTTGAGGCTTCCATTCAATCCTCAACCCAAACAATGGCTGATTCAGACAGGAAAAAGTCCCTAAACTCAGGCCTCCTACAGTTCTTGTCGCTGACAGTGCAATTGTGCTGCAGTAGAAGGATGCATTTAATGGAAGGACTCTAAAAAATGCCCCAGAAGCTGCCACACCAGCTCTTCTTTAGACCTACAGGTTTTAGTGTCTTTGGTCACATATAAGGGACCCACTGATGTTCAAATGGCTGGCTCTGAGCCTGGTGTTGCAGGATGGGGAAGCCAAGCTGTGGTACTGAGTCAAGATATAGCCTTAGGAGGTGTGCAAAACAGCACAGACAGTCCAAGTGTGTAAAGTTTCCACTTGGCATGTGAGATGTGGGAGAGAGCAGGAAAGTGATTGCAGGTGGTGTCAACCCCTCTAGCTCCACTCACACATCAAGAGGTATTTTCACAAGACTGGAAGGTTCCAAGCCAAAGCACATACCAAATACTGCTAAGCTCTGGCACAGGCTGCCCAGGACAAGGGTGGAGTCCCTATATCCCTGGAAGTGTTCAAAAGCTGTGTAGATGTGGCACTTGAGGACATGTTTTAGTGGTGTCCTTGGTGGTACAGGGTTAATAGTTGGATTTGACAGTCTTAGAGGTCTTTTCCAACATAAATGATTCTATGATTATATGCCAACTTTAGCAAGGTTGATTCTAGCTGTCTTGGAGAGCAATGCCAGAAAAATCTCACGTTCACAGGTTTAACCACATCTGCAACTGGTGGTATTAGCCCAAATATTACTGCAGATTTTTGATTTTGGGAGGGGTACTTCATTCCTTTACCTTCTTGTTTTCGCACTTCTCCCACTCAGACAAGGTCAGCAGAACCTAGTAGTGATGTGCCTACAAGGCTATAAGTGAAAGTTCCCACCTTGCAGTACGCACACAATTTGTCCTGAACAAAGCTGAGGACAGCTGGGATTTCTATGTCACTTGGGACCCAGGACTTCAATTTTGGCCTTGTTGGTGCAATAACTGGACAACACCCTGAAAAGTCACAGATATATTACTGACTTGTGAGTTTATCCTCTTAAAAGTGCAAGGAAGCAGTAAGGTTTCATCTTGTTTGCTTTCAAGTTGCATAAAAAAGCAGGACAGTACCACACACAGAAGCTGCAGCTCCTGAAATGCAAAAATCTTCACCTCAGTTTAATACTGGTTTTAATGGGATACTTCATGACTTTGCCACTTTTGTCTTTCCCTCCCACCTGCCTGCTACTATATATATATATATATATATATATATATATATATATATGTACACATTTATATGTATATATATGTTTACTATTTCTTATCCTGCTGTTGATCTTCTGAGATCCTGCAGTCTTTAAAGATTTTCTGTTGGGGAATATAGTGCTGGGAATTTGAGGTATGAGCCTAAACCTGCAAACAGCTAGAGTGGTATCACTCCCTTTCCCTTCTTTTCCACTGGCCAGCTTCTCTCTATGCCTCTCTGCCAAAAGCACATATGGGATGAGATGTGCCACAGTTGCTCTGATTCCTCCTGTGCAGTCAGCCAGGCTCTGTACAATGACCAGGACCCAGGCAGAGGGGAGACTGGGGGTACCCACCTCACTGAATGTGGCTTACCCTGGCAAGCAGCAGAGAGGTCTCTAAGAGCCTGCTGGCTTTGGTCTGTGCTGAAAGAGCTGCAGCCCATCACTCTTCTGCTGGTGTCCAGATGAGAAATATGGATTATGCTTTTCTTATGCTCTGTTTTAAAAGAAATAGCAGAAGGTGATTAACTTCTTTAGAATTTTATTTTGCTCCCAAGATAATCCCTCTGTCTACACTCTAGTTTCCTGCAGACACTATCTCCAAGTGATCTGAAGTGGGTCTCCCTTTTCCCTGATTCTCAGGACTGACCATGCTCCTTTTGAGATGTAGGAGAGAAGTGGCATTTTCTCTCTTCTGTATCCTCTCTAGATGAAGTTGTGAGCACAGCTGGAATTAATGTAGGTGATTGGGTGAGCCCATGAGAAGTTTCCATGGGAACTGTGGCATTAAACCCCTCCATCCTTTGATGGCAATACCATCCCCAAACCCTTGCATATTTGCTGGGAGCTTAAGGAAATCAGAATGAAGCAGCAGCCTGTGTGTGGAGAAGGAATTCGAGACATTAAGCCAAGGGCAGATTAATGTTACATGGACCCCAGATCCACCCAAATATTGCCCCACAAGAAGAAAAACTTACCTGTCTCACAGGATTTTCTCTTTTTCCTCACAAGAGAACTGTAATCACCAAAACTGTACTGTTAGGAGCTTAATACATGAACCACAGGGTGAAATTGTGGTTGGATTAAATCATCTGATGGCCAGATCTGCTGGGTCTGCTCCAGCTCCATGTACTCCACTGTCTAAAGGGTTGATCTGCAGGGAATTCCTTTGCACAGAAGAATTTCTTACAATGAGGATGGTGAAACACTGGCACAGATTGCCCAGGGAGGTGGTAAATGCTCCATCCCTGGAAACATTCAAAGCCAGGTTGGACAAAGCTCTGAGCACCCTGGTCTAGAGGAAGATGGCCCTGCTTATTGCCGTGGAGTTTGGTCTAGATGGTTTTTAAAAGTTTCTTCCAACCCAACCCATTCTATGAATCTATGGTCCCAAAAGGCAGAAAGGATACATCTGCCCATGTCTAGGAGGAAAAAGAGATGTTAAATTAGTAGGTCATGCTCCAATGTTGTTGGTTTTTTCTTCATTCTCTTATTCTTTCAGTTGGGTTTTCACATAAAACCTCTCCATATAAAACCTACTCCTAGATGCTTTCATAAAGTGTTTTCTCTCCCCCACCAGTGATTTCCAGTTGTTTGAGATATGGGCTCTGTTCCTGGGACCACTGTGCCTGTGAGTTCATAGCTCTGGATGCATTTGAGCAATGGAGCACAAAAATGATTTCCACTTGCAAGATGTGATAAAAGACATGCTACTTGTCACCTGCAAACTTGTGATCCAGATACCACAGAGCTCTGGGAAACTTTGGATAAGGCTTTTTTGCAGCTGTCAGCTCTGAATAGCCTGGAGCACTGGGGAAATTTTGAGCTGCTTCTGAATATCCCAGACCAGGCTCAAGTCACGCTGCAGATTCTGGTCCTCGTGGCAGTGTAGCCATTTGGTTGTAGGCAGGTCAACTTTCTGGTGTGCTGTATTGTAACATAATCACTCTTTTTTTTTTTCTTTTTCTTTTTTTCTTTTTTTTCTTTCCTTCTTTTTTCTCTTTCCCCCTTCCCCTTTCCCCTTCCCTTTCCCCTTTTCCTCCCTTTCTCCCCTCTCCTTTCCCTTCATTTCTCTTCTCTTCTCCCCTCCCCTCCCCTCCCCTTCCTCTTTTGTAGCCCCACAACCAATTCTATATGCTAAAAC
>VZTX01025308.1:10990-20990 GCA_013400915.1 Pardalotus punctatus
AAAAAAAAGAAAGAAAAGAAAAAACTCCAAAATGGCTTCTTCCCAGGGAAGGGATGGAAATGATAATAACTTACAGAGCCATGAACCATCAGCACAGAATAATAACTTCCAAGCAGAGGAGCCTAGAAGAAGTAAAGTCCAGCCTATAATAGCCCAGGGGCTTGGAAATAAAGGATAGAGCCAATGTGAGAGATCCCACAACTAAAAAATAGCGTCTGATCCTGGCTGTGTGAGGAGTTTCCTGGGAAGGAACACAACCTACCTTTGCAAAGCTTTGTGTATGTTGCTGGTTACACCTCCCAGGATCCCTCCCCTGGTCCAGGGTATCCTGAAGCAATGCAGGGGGTCTTGTGCTGATCCCATACCAGCTGCTGCAGCCCCCACAGCATCAGGCTCCACATCATGGGGCTCTGAGAGTCATGGTGGTCCCTCAAACCCTGCAAATAGCTGAACCACATTAACACCTAAAGGCATCACTGAATCTGTCTCTCCCTCATAGGTTTTGATGTTCAGTCTCATTTCATGGCAGCATGTGGTTTTGTTTCCATCTGTTTATTATGGTGTCTGCTCTGTTGTGAAAAGGAGCTGGGTCTGCAGATGATGGATGTGTTGCCACAATTTTTAAAAGAGAGATCTGATTACTTTTAAACTTTATTTTAACATTATACAACTTCCCATTGGCATCATTAAAGACAGCCTTGTACAGTTTAGCTGTGCTTTAAACACAGCATTTTCTTGGGGTAAAGAAGATGAGTTGGTTCCATGAGTGTCGGTGATTGATTTGTGGACTTCACTGGGTGCAAGTAAAGCGACTTTATCATACAAGACACATCTTTATATACTGTTACAAACCAGTAGCTCAGCAGTTACAAAACTCGAAGCTCTTAGGGTTACATGTTTTGCATTTCTAAAGGCTACAGATTAAGTCTCTCCACCTAATCCCCTGCTACAAACTATACATAAGGTAAAGACAGCCTTATCTTGTCCTTTTGTCTTGGCTCCTGCCTAGACCCCTTAGTTTTTCCCAAGGTTTTACACTAACTAAAGCTAAAAGATCTCTGCAGCTATCTGTTTCTGTGGCGACACTTTGAATCCCCACACACGAGAAGCCTCAAGAACATGTCAGCTCTAATTATATCAAAGGGATCAAGTATCAACAAGAATATCTGATACTCCTCACAAGCACCTTCCACCTGAAGACAGCTCTGTTGCTAACAGATCTAACTGTCCGACTGGATTTGCAAAGTAGCCTCATTTCCCTTTGTCTTGGTTTGAAAGAGAGGTGTCTGCCAAAGAAGGCAGGAACCTCCCTTGGAATGGAGAATATGACCCCCCTCTTCCTTCCAAATTATTACAACTTTGAAGTTATGGGGCTTTCAGGCAAGGATATGGGAAAAGGAGTAACAGTTCTTTACTAGTATTTATAACAAGGCAAGCAAACAACAACAAGAGCAGCAGCAAGAAATAAACTCGAAATCCAGTAACAGCTGTCAGGCACCTTCCCGTTAGGTGCAGTTATGGTCACAGCTGGCAGGGGCGCTGTGGGCTCCCGGCTGGGCAGTGCAGGTGTGATGATCCCCCCACGGCTGCAGGGGGCGCTGTGACGCGAGTTCAGCTCTCTCACATGGCTAATGGCAGGTGGGCTGGATGGCTCGATGGCCAAATGGGCTGCAGCAGGAATCTCGAACCAGCAGCTGGAACAGCAGAGGTGGGCACTCCCGGGGTAGCAAGCAGGAGGCAACAGAAACTCCGCAGCTGTGGCAGATTCTACAGCGTGTCCTGGCAGGCAGGGGTGCGGGGTCACAGTGCAGCGAAAAACCCGGAGCAGTAGCAGAAAAACAATGGTGCTTTGTAGCAGCAGCCTGCTCCTGAACTGGGAGAGGCTCCCTCGGAGGGGGAGGGGCTCGGCGTCCCGGGTTTTCCTTTGCAGCACCTGAGCAGATGGTGAGTTCTTTCCAGTGAGGTAGGGTGTTAATAAGGTATGAGTTGAATGGTCGCTCTTACGAGCAGAGCCTCACTCACAGTAGGAGAAGAAAAGTAGGAGACGGAACTTCGCAGTGGTGGCAGATTCTTCCCACAGTGACCGCAGCCTGTCTCCCCTCTGATGCTGAGAGAGAAAGAGCGTGCTATGAGCTGTGCTCAGCCCCTTTCCCCCAGCCCAAATCTCATGGTATCTGTGCCCCTCCAAGAGAAAACCCCCAGACAAGGGAGTAGCCAGCTGCACCCTTTCCCTTTAGCTTGGCTACTTCTTTTGTCCTTTCTTAAGTAGCGGTTGTTATTGTCTCCTAGCAACAAATGGGACAAAATTCCCCAAGAGAAAAAAAAGGAAAAATCCTAATGAAAGGAACAAGAGGGAGATGTCTTTACAAACATACTGTGAGGCCTGCTGGTAGATAAGGCCAGATACTGATAGGTGAAAGAAGCAACAGGAGGAACCGTAAATTCCATAGGAATTCCATTAATTGACACAAACTGTTACTCACCCAAGGACGTGTTAAATCCCTGGGCTTAGAGGAAAAGAACAGAGACACAAAGAAAACAAAAGAGGGATGGGGGAGGTACATTAGAAGGGGGTCTGAATTAGGTGATTCAGGAAGTCTGTACCTCTTGAGTACCTCAGCCAATGGGGAAAGAGAGAGAGGGAACCTGCGGCTGGGAAATTAGGATAAAAAGAGGCCGCGTCCTCTAGCAATTTGAGAGACCCCATGGGAAATGCCCATGACCTCTCCCTTGATTCATTAATAAAGTTACAGGACTCCTCTGTCTCCTTTTTTGGACATAAACCTCTGGCGTTTGTGGATTAATTTTTCCTGACGCTAATGTCCAACACCTTTTTAAAAGTGCAAAAACAAAGGGAAAGATGTCACCATTGCATAAATTTCTCCTTGCTTCTCTAGCTCTGAGTGGCAAATGTTGCACAGAATTAAGCAGCATGGGGTCAGACCTGCAGGGAGCACCAGAGGCTGGAAGGTCCTTTGCATTTATTTTCTGCTTTCATTGCCTGGTCTGTCTTGGTGGCTTCATCCCATGAGACACGGTCTAACCTCAGAACCAAAACCGTCACTGCAATATTACGTTTTTTTAAATTTTTGTTTGTTACAGTATTTCTGTCCCAATCCAGAAGCAGCATGAATGGGGTGTGCTCAGCCTCAGCGCTAGAAGGAATTGACAGGGGCTGGAGGTTCCTGTCTTCACTGGATGTGGCTTCACATTGCTCACTGAGAGTATCCAGAAGAGCAACATTTCATCTACCAAAATAAAAGTAAAATTAATGACCCCACTTGCATCAGTTTTGGAGAGAAATTCATATGCACCCAAACCCTCTGAGAATGCTCTGTTTTCCATCTAGCTCTTCATCCAGTCATAACTGACTAAACTACTTTATACACCCTTGGATTCTGACCCAGAAAATGTGTGGTTTCTTAAAATGTATGTATGTATGTGTATATATATATACATATATATATATATACACACATATACACACGCTGCTTTATACCAGCCAATACCTTCTGAAATGTAGGTGGCCAGAAACTGGCTGATATTTTCCTATGACATACTTTAAAAATGAGTTGACATTCGTATATAAATTCTGCATAAGCTTCATGGAGTCTTAGTACCAATAGTGAAGGAGAATATCAACAACCACTTAGCTGCTAATATGGGCTGGAGATAATGAGGAAGGTAGCTGGGCAGATTGTATTTCCAGGAAATTTTGTTCATCATACAAAAATGGAAGGGTTTGGGGGAAAAAAAAATCTTGATGCTTTTCATGAAAGAAGTAGGTACTGTGAGGTCAAAAGAAAATCTGAAAATGGATGTATAGGGTCCTAATTTAATATTTCCTGTGTAAAGTCTTAAAGATTAATTTTTCCAATAAACATTACAAGCATAATGACCTGGAGGTATGATCACAGATCACATACCAGATGGAGAACTATGGAAAAAGAACTACTGCTCTTAGAATGTGTTTTGTCTTCCTTTTTTTTCTCAGGGAAACCTGCATTCGTTTGAAAGAAAGGTATCAGATCTGAAGTGTACAGTAAGAAAGACTCCATTTACTGAAGTATGAATAAAGAGGGGAGAATTTGGCCCAAAACCAAACTCAGTTAGGAAAACACATATGTCAAATATAATTGAAATTTCAAGGAGATTTTTGATACACAAATTGCATTTATAATTTGGTCCCAGCATCATAAATTGAGTAATCATAAAGTCTTAGTCAAAACTTTTATTTTTCCAACCAAAGGAAGTGTAGTTTTCACTGAAATGGAAACTACTTTCAGAGTCCTGACTTAAGCACAATCCAGCATTAAAACTAAGCAGGCACCTTCAAACAATGTCCAGGGTCTGTGTGTCTTCACCTTCATGGAAAGGAACATTTTGACTTATTTTGCATCATTTTTCATGGGGCAAGCACTCTTTTCACACAAAAAAATGCAGACTAAGGACTCTTAAAAGCTGGATTTCAAATGAAATTGGGTGGTTCTCTTGAACTCAGTCATTTTTGAGGGGATAGAATTATTTTTTTTGTGGTGCATTTTTGTGTGTGTTTGCATGTTCAGATTTCAGGAAGTAGAAATGAACAAAATAAAAGGCCATCCCTTCAAAGTGGAAAAGTAAGTTCTCACTCACTTCTAATTTTCACCCGACACATGGATCATGGAATAGTTTGGTTTGGAAGGGGCGTTAAAGATCATCTCATTCCACCCCCTGCCATGAGCAGGGACACCTTCCACTAGACCAGGTTGCTCCAAGCCTTGTCTAATCTCTCCTTGAACACTTCCAGGGGTAGGGCTGCCACAGCTTCTCTAGACAATCTCTGCCAGGGCCTCACCACCCTCACAGACAAGAATTTCTTCCCAATATGCTGTCTAACCCTGCCCTCTGGCAGTGGGAAGCCATTCACACTTGTCCTGGCACTCCAGGCCCTTGTCCAAAGTCTCTCTCCAGCTGTCTTGGAACCCCTTTAGGCATTTGAAGGGTCTCTAAGAATGATTTATTACAGAATGATAAATGCCTTAGAGAGAAATCCTGTTTTCTGTCTGCCTTCTCCCTTTAGAAGCAAGCAATTTCGGATGAAGCAACAAAACCAAGGGCAGAAAATGGGTAGGCAGTTGGAGCAGAGCCATCACTCAACACTCCCTTGGTCACTACCAGGAACTGAGGATCAGTGTCTGTCCCTGATTTCAGTTGTTCTTGACTCAGAGTGTTTGCAAATACATCCCTGTGTTTCTGAACTTATTTCATGATAACTTCTGCCACAATATATCTTCCCTGTAAGAATAATTATTTGTGCTCCTGGGTGCATGCAGCAGGATATATTTTTACTTTGCTGTCATCTGAGTCCCTGATCCCTCCCACCCCCGTACATCTGCTGCCTGTGACTTTAACACCTTCTCTCTGGGGTTTGGAGAAAAACTTCTTTGTTTCCAGACCCATCCAGCCTGGTAAGGAGACTTGATTGTTTCTGGAGAAGGTTGCTGTATCTATGCGTTAGGGCTCACTGATACTTTGGCTCCTCATCAGCTGTGCCGAGGCCACAGAGCCACTCCAGGGATGCTGCACCTGTTGTCACCCCATCTGTGTCCTGCTGGGCAAAAGGGACCCTTCACTGAGGACATTTTCATGGTACATCTGACAGATTGACTTTCCTAAAATGACCCGGATTCAAGCAGCACCTTCCTCCCTGCCTACTGTGTTCAGAGCACTTCTAGGACATCCCTTTACATCTCTTGGCTTTTGTTGGGATGAGTGTGTAAAATGATATCTCCACCTCATCTCAACTCAGCCCACCCCTTCCAACATGGGAGAAAAGGCAGTTGTTGGACAAGCCAAGAGCATGAACCTCCTCACAAGAGGAGAAGACTCAAAGAGAAAAGCAGTGGAAATGTATATTGTTCCCAGTGAGCTTAGATAATATTTAAAACTCAGCAAAGGAACCTGACTCCTTCTGAAAACCTTCAAAGCACTTAAAAATAGGAATCCAGTCTCCTGCCTCCTCTCTGCCCCGCATACTCTGAAGTGCATAACAATGGAAACTCTGTTCCTACGGGTTCCCCTACAAATGACCCATGGAAAGCATCAACTGCTTCCTGTAGGCTTCTGCCATCATTCCTTCCCTGGTAATATCTGCATCTGTTTCCAGATCTTTAGTCATATTTCTTTAACTGAGCTGTGAAGTAGGATTTATGTGACTCCATTTAGATTTTGTTGCTTGGCAATGAGGAGATAGTTATTTCAAATTAGACATGAGGAACATGAGATTCTGATCTAAGGGAGAATCTAGTATCTAATAATATGTGCCTGGCTATAGGTGATATTTTAAGATGAGTTTATGGAGCCCCTGTAATTACATTTTCTATGTGTGCTTTGTTGTGGTTACCAGGTAACTGCAAAGTGATTACATAAATATTTATGCTTGGCAGGTTAGACACTTCTGATACACAGGATTAGCATAATATTTTTCCCCCTTGTAATTCTTTGTGCTGATATCTGGGACTTATATTAAGATAAATGCACCTCACCAGCAAAAAAAAACCCCACTAATGCCATGCTTCTTATCTGAGGCATCAGTTCACACAGCACTGAAGCACAGCACTTGTATTTTGAAATACAAATATTTTTCCTTTCTCTGTGATATATCCAGGATAGTTTATAAGCCTTTTGTAGACATTGTGCGTGTACTGTATTGGATCATTTCTGCCACACCTATGAAGTCTTTTGTATGTGCATGCATGTGTATGGACACAGCAGTGGTTTAACCAGCTTTTGTTGGGTAATATAAATACAAAAATGGTGTGGACACAAGCACAAGTCATGGAGGCAATGGTGTGAAATTGCAGTGTATCATGCTGCCCACATCCATGTCCTTAACCCTGTGGTAAGTGTGAGCTAAGAGGAGGTGAAATCATGTCCCTTAATGAGAAAGAGCAGAGCTCACTTACTTTCTCTAGGATATGGGAGTGTGTGCACTGTGTTATCCCACAGACCGGCCCGTGCCCTCACCAAATCCATCACTATTGCTCTGCAGGTCCCCAGCTGACCTCAGTGTGGAGGCACGTCCTTGGATAATTACATGAATTTGGGGGTAGGATGGACCTTTTGTCCACCAGTGTCTGATTTCTGCTCACCCTAAATGTGCTAATAGCACAGCAGGGACACTTTGGAGAAGGGAGGGCCTGAAGAGGGCCCTTCTTCCTGGCTCCCACCCATTTGAGTGAGCATAAAGTTGCTGCTGGGATGTCTTGAGAGCAAGGACATGATGCCCCAGGACTGTCACCTCCCCCCCACCTGTTCTCATCTGGAGGTGAGAACCAAACCCTTCAGTTGGGGGTTTTCCTCCACAGACCCCCTCTTTTGGGAAACATATTTTGGGAACACTGCAAAAATTACCATCTTGCAAAGCTCCTCAAATGTTGGTCTGCCCTGTGCCTCCCAGTGCCATCACTGCTGGGTATCCACTAAGAGTCACAGAAGGCAGGAGAGGACAGAGAAGGGAAACTTGAAGAGAGCAATGCTGGAGGGAACCATCAGATTGGGTGCTCCTGGTAGAAATAGCTCATCCACCAACCAATCTGGTCTCCTTCCTGGAGTTAACATTGCCCAAGTACTACGTGAGTTCAGTGAGAGTTTCTATTAGTCATGGACCCGAGTTTTTCCGTAGCATCCCTTTACTGAACATGATCACACTCCCTTAAGTCAGCAAGAACAACCCAACGGTATTCTGAGGCCAGGAGCAAAGGGATCAAACAAGTCTGGGAAGCAATTGCCCCCAGATCTGACACTGTGGCAGCAGAACCTATCAAGGTATTACACAGGGCATCCTGCACATTCATTCTGTTATCATAACCCAGGTTTAATCACTCCAAGCTTAGAAAGGGATTTGGTAGCCAGTGATTTCAGAAATTACTTTTCTTTTGCCAATTTTTGTGAGCAGGCTGCTGTTTGCAAGTGAAAATTATCTCTTGCGAAACATGGATCTGCAAAATGAGCAATGGGGCTGAATGCTTGGGATCTGATTTATTTCTTCAGGCTCTGCATGGTGCTTTCAGAGTGTGAAAACCTGCACCAAAGAAGGAGGAAATTATTTGAAGTGAGTCTGCTTTCAAGTAGAAAGGAAATAATTTGCTGAATGTTTTAGATACTGTTGATGTTCTCAAATTTAAGGTATGAAAAGAAACCTTTTTTAGCAGCAAGTCTGTGAGCAGGAGCCATCTCTTTGATCTGTGTCTGCACACAGTGGGTGGTGACCATGAGTTACAAGGAAATGTAATGTACTGTCATTCTTAAATAAAAACATACTAGCTAATTAAATTGAGACCACAGTGATGAAGTGATTGGCCTGCAATGTTCTTCAGCTTGGGGTAAGTCACTTAACCTCTGTATTTCCCAGTCGTCCTCCCTGTAGCCTTTGTCTACTGATGAAAACTTCAGTATGATTTACAGGGAGTGGTATGAACGTATTTTCCTCATCCCTCAGAACTTGGACTCTGACATTAATCAGACCTGCACTCCCTGCCATAGCATATGGTTAATCTCCACATGTCCTCTGTCAGCCAGGCTGCTGTCTGGGCTAGCTGCTCCAAGGCTCTCTGTTAGTCATCATGGAGTCAAAGGTTTGGAGACCCAAACATTGGAGTGTCAAGCAGGGAGTGTGGTCCCATGAGACAATGAGAAACACTTAGTCTCTCATTCTCCAACTCCCACACTGTGATTGGGCAGCCAGAACTTCCCAAAACAGCATCTACTTGTCCAGGATCTTCATATAAGAAATGTTTACAACACAGAGCATTAGCCTAACTCATCCTGGATGTGTCAGATCGACAGCACATGCATATCTGGCCATGTGATGGCCAGCAGTACTCTGGAAGCTACAGTTTTAGGTAGGCTGCTGAATGTCTGGAAATCCAGCAGATCATTTATAAAAGTGGTAGATCATCATTAAAAAAATAACAAAACAGGAAGAGCAGTATCTTGATCATGGAATGAGCAAACTACCTCAGCAAGCAACAGAATAAGAGATTATACCCAAAGCAGTAGAATGATAGATTAGCAGTGAGACAACAGATATCAAGTAAAACAGAGCAATAGAGCAGGTTAAAAGCAGTTGGCCATGAAATTCATGAAGGGGGAGTTGTCCAAGGCTGGTTTTTGCCATTGTAGTTGTACCAACCTGTTTGGTATGAGTATGCACCAAAACTCATTCAGTTTCCAGGCATAGGAAATGTCTTTTCACCTGTGAAAACATTTCCCTGTTGGATGGAGAACTGGAGTTTCCCCATGGAAGAAGCTGTCCTCAAGCTCTGGTAAACTCTGGAGGGCAAAGTCAGATGTCAATGCCAACCCAAGAGTGAAATGCTCTTGGTCCATGTTCAAATCACAGGTTTTCAGGAGCTGATATTTGTCTTTTGTTCCCAGCAATTTCTGTGAAGGCCAAGACACTACACTGATAAATGACTTTCAATCATAGAAAATCAGATCAGTTTTTAGGGGCCTTGGGACCAACCTGACAGTCTATCAGTCTCAGCATAAGAACCTTGGACTTTCTAAAGTACATGAGATATGCTTGGTTTGGACTGTGGCTGCTTCAAGATCTCACTGGGCATTGGGAAACTTACAGTAAGTGATTCAGGCTTCATCACAGAGGTCTATCTTTTTTCCATGGGTTCAGGAGAAGTCCCAGCACAGCTACTATCCAAAAGTAGGTCCTTCATTTAAGTTGGATGCTCCTCTGTCAGTGAATACAGACTGCCAATCTCCAACATTCTCCTTAACCTCACTGGGAGCTTGGATAAAAAGCAAAGTCAAATGCTCATTAGAAATAAATGGGATACCTCAGAAACGGGATAACTTCAGGAGTAGCACAGAAAACTTAATTCCTCGGAAGTCTGAGATTACTTACTGCAATTTCCCATGTTATATTTTGGGCCAATACCTTTCATCCCATCATTGGGCACCTCCAAGGAGAGTCTGTCTCTGTCTCCTCTGCACCATTCCA
>VZTX01025309.1:0-60388 GCA_013400915.1 Pardalotus punctatus
GCTCCCGTCCGCCTGCCCCGGCCCGCGGGTGCGGCACGGCTGGAGCCGCCCTCGGTGCCGCGATAGCGCCTGGAGCAGGAGCCGCGAGGCGGCCCCGGGCGGGTCCGGGCTCCTGGCGCCTCTCGGGCAGGAGAAAACCTCGAATGCGGAGCGCGCCGGCCACGCTGCCGTGTCTTCCGCTCTTCTGCCCGTGCCCGCCTGAAACTTTCGGCCTTGGAATCTGAATTTCCAGTAAATGAGGACAAGGCGAAAAAGAGTCAGTACTGAGGGCTCAGACAGGCGGGCTGGCTGTGTGAATCTTGGCTATCAAGAGAGGGGCAGAATCCATGTGTATCTTGGTCTAGTGTGCCAACTGAGAGCAGAATTAAAAGTGAAGACTCAGCTGGGACCCAGAGCCACATTATCTTTTAAACTAAAAGCTCAGCAACTCCTCTCTTTAAACTGTTACAGTGTGCGTTGTGTTACGGAACAGGAAAGAAACTTCACAACGTGAAGGAAAGTATCACAACATGCAGAATATCACAGATCTTGGAGTTACTCTAATAGTTACAGAATTGCAAAATAGTTTGGTTTGGAAGAGACTTCAAAGCTCATCATCTCATTCCATCCCCCCCGCCAAGGGCTGAGACACCTTCCGCTAGACCAGGTTACTCTCAGCTCCACCTAACCTGCCCTTGATCACCTCCAGGGATGGGGCGTTCACAACGCCTTTGGGCTACCTGTGCCAATGCCTTATTAATGGCACTGTAACAAAATTCTTATATTCATTCCTTGGTAAAGCCTCTTGGTCACAGTGGCTTGTGTTCATATCTGCCAAATAAGTACCTCCTAGAAGGCCTTAAGACCTGGGTGGTCTTTTTTTGTAGGACATGGCAGATGTGGCATTACATAAAGGTAACCATGTTCAGAAAATTAACTGAAGCATTCTACCAGGGTCTGTGCTCTCACTGCTGCCCTAATCTGCTTTGTGCAGGGATGCAACATGGTGCTGCAAAGCTGCACAAGTGCAAAGTCTGGTGTAGGGCACTAGTCAAGTTCAGTCCCTTTGACTGGGTTACGTTGGGTCTTTTTTCTTCCCCAGTTAGTTGATGTTTTTGATCTCTGACAGTGAGCAGTTGCTGTAAGCAATGATAGTCACGGTTAATGAAGAAACATTTTAGTTATTGGACTAAAACATTCTTCTGTGGAGATGCAGAAATAAAACCAGCATGGATTTTTTTTTTTTCAGTAATTGAATGGATCTGGGATTTAGGTATTTTGAGTAATCTCCCTTGCTCCCATTATTCCCAGTCTGCAAAGAAAAAATCATGGAATCAATTAAGTTGGAAAATACATCTGAGATCGAGTCCAACCTTTGTCCAAACACCACTGTGTCTACTAGACCATGGTACTAAGTTCCATGTCAATTTCCTTAAAATCTCCAGGGACGGTGACTCCACCAGGTCCCTGGGCAGCCCATTCCAATGCCTAATCGCCCTTTCTGAGAAGAAATTCTTTGTAAAGACAACTTAGCATCCAATTAAAAAGTGTATGGTGGATTTAGACTATTTTTTTTGTGAGTACAGTTTAGATGGGTAGAAGCATGATGGATTTCAAGCATCAGTAGTTCTGTAGCCCTTGTCTTGATTTTTGTGTTTGTAAACACTTGGAATTCAAGGGAGAAATTGAGAATTTTGCAAAGGAGGGTTGACAGGCAATTTTTCAAAGGCGGTGTTGACACAGGTAGTATTTCATTCTTAAGCTGTGTGTCAGCGCAAATTGTTTGGCTTTTCAGCAAGGCAGATTGTGAAACCGATCTACTGACTCTTCCTTCATTATTTTTTGTCTGGCTCTGCCCCTGGTCATCTTCATCCATTAGTTATGGACATCTTTTTGATTATGCAGGCAGGGCAAATTTAATTATCGAAGCTCTGGAGGAGAATGCAGCTTTTCATGTAGTCTGCAAAATTGAATTAGCTTTTGGAGACTTGATCAGTTTTAATTGATACATAATTGTATTATATATTGTCCAGATTGAGGAGCTGGAAACAAGAAGACCCACAGCTCAAAAAAGCCCTAAACCTAACCCAACACAAGAAAAAAAAAACACTTGACAAAAAAAATTCAGGACCTAATGAGTTTTTGATTTTAAGTAGTTGCACAGCCTCTTCCGTCAGTGCATGTGGTGAAATTGGTAAATACTAAGAGGCATCGTGCTGTGTAAATTTCTCCAAGAAAATCTTATTTTCATCCTTCAGGATGACATTGATAATTCAGCAGCATAGCAAAAGAATTCAGTTTGTAAGCATTTCAGTAGTTGTGTTTTGGACGACTGGGGGATGTCTTGAGACACTCTGGCACCCATAAGGCAGACTTCAACTTCACATTAAACAGCTTTCAATGGAATGTGGCTGGTTTTGAGCTGAAATGTCAAAGACATTCCGAGATAATGAGTGAAATTGTTGGAAATAGTTACCTGAACTATCTTTGTGAAGCTACTGTCCTAGGAAAAGTTTTTGGATATTTTAATATTTGTTGTTATGGAACTCTTCCATTAAGATACTTCATAGGGCACTTTTTTAACCTTTTTTTATGCTTTTGGTACTTACTTAGCTTATCAAGTGTTATGCTAATTCTTTTGACACTGTCAGACACTGAGGCATTTGCATGTGACAGCTGAGGAGAAATTGGAGCTAGTATCTTGCAGGTTCATTCCAGAGTACAGTAAACCCTTCTCAAAGTGGGGATTATGTTAGCTGTTTCAATAGCATTATTGATTAAACTCAGGTTTATTTCTTGCAGTTCCATGCAGGAGTAGAAAAGCTTAACATATTTTAAGAATTAAATGTGGGCCACTGAAGTTTAAGTCCAGGGTATTAAAAAGGATGTACTGCTAAAGCATCACCTCACTCAAGCCCAAGTAGTAAATAAGTATTTTACTGGGGAGTGAGGAAATGGGAACAACAGTTGAGCTCGCCAGTCCCATTTATTAAATCAAGAAGCCATCTTTTCAGCTACTGCATTAACCTATGGTAATATTTTCTTCTTAATAATGAAGTGGAAAACTTTACTGTGCTTCTGTCTTGAAGACAGCTTGGATGCTCTCATGCTTAATAAGTGAAAGTGTGGTGCTGCTTTTCACTCCATTACAGTAATTAAAGGGTGCTCTTCCTCTGTCCAGCTGTTGTGTCTTCATGGAGCTTGTAGATGTTTAGTGGAACTTGTTTGGTTTTGGGGAAAAATAAGCTTCTGTGAACACTTGATTGATTTTAGTAAATGGGTTGGGGGTGGTGACATGTATGTGTTGGGAGTGGTAGGGCTGAGTAGGAGGGGAGGCATTGCATGGTGTGACCCATATTAGCTTGGTTTCCTAGAAAAGGCTTAAAAAAGGTAATTTTTATCTTTTGAAATGTAGAAAAATTAAATATAGAGCAAGTGATGAAGGAGGAAACAGTTGGGTGCTTTGATACTTAATCCTTGGGGTTACTGAAGATTCCAGCAACTGCTTTCTTATCTCAATTTTTTTTTAGTGGCAGGTATTGGGGAAGATTAATAGCTTGAAGCTTCACCTCTGAATTTTTTTTTTTTTTTTTTTTTCCAAGTCTAGGAGAAGAAATCAAGAGACCTCAGCTTTTGGCATGCATTATTTAAAAGGTCTTGGCCAGAAAGACTATTCTTGAAACCAGAAACTTTTCTGTTACCTCAGTCCTTAAAGGCTGTTGAACCTGTGTTGCAGAGGATTTGGGAAACCTTTTCCTAGTTTCAGGTCTTGTGGTTTAACCACAGGGAGTACCTGTGTACTGCGCAGTAACTCATTCCTCCTCCTGCCCTTCATATAGGGAGGAGAATCAGAAAAAGGTCTATCTTGTGGGTTACTGTAGGAATAGTTTAATAATTGAAATAAAGTAAGTGTACTAACAATAATTGTAGTGATAAGGAGAGAGAGAAGAATAAAACCCAACAGAAACAAATGGTGCACCATACATGTGTTCAACACTCACTGACTGATGCCCAGCCTGTTCTTGAGCAGTGATTGGTGGCTCATGGCCAACTCCTCCCCGTTTATGGATGGAGTGTGCATTCTGTAGATCCCTTTGGCCAGTTTGGGTCAGCTGTCCTGGCTGTGCTCCCTCACTGACAGAGCGTGGGACACTGAAAAGTCCTTGACATGGGTAAGCACTACTTGGCCACAACCAAAACATCAGTTCGTTAATGTTATTCTCATGCTAAATCCAAAGCACTGCTGTACCAGCTACTAAGAAGACAATGAACTGTATCCCAGCTGGAGCCAGAAAAAGCTGACATGTATAGGAGCATCTCTACCAGAGAGGAGTTTCTTGTTCTGGAAACCAACTATGGTATGCATTCAATATTAATCTAATACAGGCTTTGTTAGGTTATTTCAATTGGTAGTGGTCCAGAATTCAGCAAAAACATTATTGGTAAATAATTTTTTTTTTTTTCCATAAGGAATGAACTTGTGCTTCCATAGCACTTTTCCTAAACTAACTGACTTCTTTTCCTAAATGGATAGCTCCCACTAAATGTGATTGGTAATGCTGATCAAATAAAGTGCAAAGTAAATACTGTTTTTCTGTGTCAGGATGAAAAACATTCTTGCCCCTATGTGGCAGTAAGTTACGTTCATGCAGTGTGATGGTGTTGTGGGAGGAGCAGCATAATGCCTTCTGTGTTTAAAGTCATGACCAGCTTGCATTGAAAGACGCCTGTACTGGGATATTTGGAGTCTGCCAGTGAACCATGGGAATTGTTACTGCAGAACCTTGCAGTCTGAAGATTAAACCCAGTGTTAATGCTTCCTTAAGTTCTGATGAAACTTGGAGGAGAATTTGAAAGTGCTTTGAGAAATAACACTTCTTAGCACTTTAATGTGAAACTCTGCAAACTGTAACTGTAAGTGGGAGAATGGACACTGTTGTGGTTTAACCTCAGTGCCCTGCAGCCCCTTGCTCATTGCTCCCCTCAGCTGCTTGGTGGGATGGGGAAGGGAATCAGGGAAAAAGGATAAAATGTGGGAGTTGAGATGAGAACAGTTTAATAACTGAAATAAAACATAATAATTACAATAAAAAGAGAGACAAAAACAGATGCTAACCCATGTCCAGCCCATTGCCAAGCAGAGAGCTGCAGCTCCCAGCCAGCTCCCCCCAGTTTGTACACTGAGCATGATGTTCTGTGGTATGGAATACTCCTTTGGCCAGTTTGGATCAGCTGTCCTGGCTGTGCTCCTTCCTGGCTGCTTGTGCTCCTTCTTGCTGGCAGAGCATGGGACATTAAGTCCTTGAATTAGGGTAAGTGCTACTTAGCAACAACTGCAGCATCAGTATGTTATCAACATCATTCTTGTACTGAATCCAAAGCACAGCGCTGTACCAGCCTCCAAGAAGAAAATAGAACTCTATCCCAGCTGAAATCGGGGCAGGCAGCAAGCTATTGGGTATTTCTTTTGCACTTCATATAAAAGCCTAATCATAGTTTTCAAAAACACATCACAGAGAGATCTTCTTTCTTAGGCTCCTGACATTTTACATGAGCAGACAATTTCTGTCCTGGAGCTTAAATAGGTGATAGAAATAATTTGGAGGACTCGTTTCAGACTACATGAAGATGCCCTTGAAATAAGCAAGCACTTGTCTGTCTGTCCTGCATAATAAAGCTGAGGTTCTCTGGGTGTTCCTGGCTCTGTCACTGCCCCCTTTCTGCTTTTCATTCCTGTAGTGCAGAAAGTGAAATGTGAGTTTATAAGACTGGCACTAATGGAGACCTTTGCTGATCTCCCTGAAAGTTAAATTGGACCCTAGTTTTCTTTCCTCTGGTATAGGATGGCAGAGGGCACAGGAGTTGCAAGTTGAGGTAGTTATGCTTTAATAGGGTCTTGAACTATGACACTGAGAAATCTGCATGACTGTAGCAAGGGGGAGAAAAGGTGGCATTCAGGATTAGGTAAACTGGACTTCTGACCCAGATGGGAGCAGCAAGATTAACTGCTTATTAGCCTTATCTGAAACTTTCTAATGTGCTGCTGTTAGGAATTAGTCTGTGCTCTGTACTAGTGCTGGCTCTGTATAGACATATGTTATGTATATAACTTATGTTATTTATTATATTGGGAATGTCCTAGGAATGAGCTAGACTGTCTTAATTTATCATCAAAAGCTTTTTTTTTCCCTTGAACCACAATTTTACCTTCAAGAACTCTTCAATTACTTTTATCAATAGTATTTTGATTTAGGAGTCACTATCTGTAAAGCCTTGTGGGCTTTCCGGTTCCAGGGTCTATCCAGAGGATCTTCATTAAAGTAGCGGTTCTGGTAGCAGGCTTTGTTTACCAGGCAGAATTGTGAACAAAGGCCTTGTATAAACAAGCTTTGGGAAGCTCATCCAACCATGAAAGATGCTCATCTTTTGATGGAAAAGTCAGTTCTTGCCCTTTGTGTGAGGCATTACAGTTGCTCTGTTTCATTAGGGGAGGTGAAATCTTTTAATTAATTGCATGTATTATGTGCTAGTTATTTACTGAGGGTTTGTAAGTTCGTCGTTAAGCAGAGATGTCATCTAAAAGCAAAGTGTTTAGTTTCAAAGTACTTCTCTCACTATCTAGTAGGTTATTATTAACATTATCTGGTAGATGGCTTAAGCTGGGAATTCTGTGTGTGATTCCCTGTACTTAGCCTTGTTCATGTCAAAAATAATATACCAGTTTTCCTGCTGTAGTGGCAGAGGTCAGTGTGAATTTGTCCTCCTTAGCTGATCTGTGATAGTCGGAGGGTTGGTAGAGAGGGTTGGTTGCAGTCATTGTTTTGACACTAATATTTTGGTTTTGTAGACAGAGGTATCAGTTGCTAATTAGCCTAAAAACTAGTTCTACAGAGAGAAGCTGGAGTGCCTCAGTGGTGCTGTCCATAATAGCTATGTCATTGCTTTGTAGTGTCACAAGAGAGGGATTTGGGAACACAAGTTAGTACATGATCATTCTGTAGCTGGGAACCTGAAAGTAGTTTGTTAAAGTACTCTGAAGTAATTTTAATGTTGATGCAGTTACATGGGTAGGTATCTGCTTGTTTGGCTGGGTGGTGAATTTTTTTGTCACCTAGTGTAAACCATGTGACTTTGTCTTGCTGCAGTAGTTGATATTTTATGTGCTTGTATGAGTGGGGGTTGGTTTCAGTGCAATGCACGAGTATGAGTTTACATACTGCTTATGCTGCTGGTGCTTAATGGGTAGTTTAACTTTGGGGCCTTTCGCTGTTTGTCGATACCTTGTTTTTAAGCATGTTTTCCAAGGAGTTGTGCCACTTTTTCTGCTGCAGTTGGTACATATAGTTTTTTATTTTGGGGGGCACAATTCTTTAGCATGCTATTAAAAAATTCAAGTCCTTATTGCTAAAGAAATGCTATGAAGATTTAGATGGGGCAATGCCTGGGAGTGCTGATTAAACCCAGTTCAGCTTCTTAAGTGCTATTTCATGGCATTGAACTTGAGTGTTCCCTCAACTTTTGTCCAGTTCTTTTCCAGAATACTTATCAAGGACAGGATTTTGGTGAGCAGGCCATATTTGCAGGTTGCTTGCGTAATCCTTATCTGCTTGTACTCTTCTAACCTTTTTTGGCTCAGCTGCTGGGTCTAATCTCTGTATCAGTTGGTTGGTCTTCCTTTTGCTTAGTCATGGTAGGGATCCCTTACCCTTAATAGCTGTGGAATCTTGGCTCTTTAAAAAGCGTTGTGTTGGGGTTTTTTGTGTGTGGTTTTTTTTTTTCTCTTCAACTTCCTTAATCTGTTAAAATAAATGTCTGCCTTTCATGTAAAGATTCAAGTTTTGGAGTTCTGGTACTGCTGGAAACTCATAGTAGTAGTTTGCTTCATCTGCATGAACAAAAACTCTTTTTGTCACAAGAGGTTTGATAGGAGATTAATAGGAGGATTGGAAGTAAATGCTAAGGTGAATTGCCTAGACTAGTAGAAATGTTTATGCCATTTGTTTAATCTGTAGGATTTCTGGTCAGCTATACTCCAGGCAGAATAACCCTAAATAGTAGAAATTTTGCCTGTCTTTCATAAGTTTGTGTCCTGTAGTCAGAAGCATTAAAAATTTAATTCAGGCTCCAAAACCTTTTATTTCTTCTGCCACTGATAAAGTGCGAATATATATTCCATGGTCACCTTAATCCAAGGCAGTACTAGTAAGTCCTTTCAACTTGCTTACCTAATCATTCCCAATGTTTATGTAGTACTTTCCTACTTGAAAGTTGAATGGTGAATTTTTATGGCATGTTACTTACCTGTTACATAAATGAGTAACTTGGAGCAGAGGAAATGCACTGGACTAGAAGATGTGATAGGTCTTGCAGTATATACAGGCAGAGTTATTTGATAGATAGAAATGTGGAACTTCATGAAATCCCCAAAGTGGTACATCCTGGGGAAGAATAAAAGTTAATGGAGAACAAGTATTTGTGTTAATAAGGGAATGGTGATAGATTGAGGTATTAGAAGATGCTGGGAGATGACTTCTCTGCGTCGCAGGGCTTTTATCCACAATGTGGTTTTGGGATTCCATAGTCTATGGAAACCAAATTGCTATTCTGCGGTTGTGAATGAGCTTTCAGTTGTGCTTAAACACTTCCAAAGCAGGTGGCTTACTTTATTTGTGCCATAATTTGTTTTGGAAAGGACCCTTAAAGTTATTTGGCCCAGCCCCCAGCTCAAACCAGGGTTAACTAGAAGGTCAGGTTCCTTAGCACCTTGCCAGCTTGTTTTGCCAATGCTTGATTGCTCTTCTTGTGAACAGTTTTTTTGGTTTATCTTCTTGGAATGTTCTTGCTTCAGCTTATACTTTTCAGCTTTTATCCTTCTGCTGTATAAAGCATTGCTTGGATAAAAATACACATTTCCTGCAGAAGTGAAAACACAGGATGTAACTTCAGATAATAGTTGGGCCGTTAAAATACAGGCCGATTCCCACACAACATTCTAAATGCTTTAGGCGCAAGGGGTAATGCCTCTTATTGCTTGTTTGCCAATGAAATAGAGACTTGGCTTCCTTGGTTTTGGCTTCAGAGAGTACATAAAGCTCTCCAGTTATTCAGAGAGGCTTGTGTTTGCTCTAGGAAGTCTAGCAGCTGGTTTTTCTTTTTTTTTTTTTTTTTAAATTTTAGAAGTGTAAATTGCAGAATTTCTTTTCTAGAATGTGAAATGTATTTGAGTAACAAATTCAAACTCATTAAAAATTGCAGCACCCAGGAGGTGAAGAGGTCCTTAGGGAGCAAGCTGGAGGAGATGCTACTGAAAGCTTTGAAGATGTCGGCCATTCCACAGATGCAAGGACAATGTCAGAATCGTTTATTGTTGGAGAACTTCATCCTGTGAGTATATGACAGTGTCCTTTCTTTTGTGTTTACTGTACTGTTTTTGTATCTAGTTACTTGTCTGGTAATTACTTTAAAATCAAGAACTGCTAGTTTGGTTGGATGCCAATTCTGCAGCTGTTTGTGGATGGACCTTGGTTTGAGATTAGTTCCCCCAGGGTGAAGGGATTTGATTAGTGTAGCATAAGGATGGTCACATCTTTTGGGGATTTAAATTGTCTTACAGCTTAGTTCTTACATAAACTGAATATGGAATAATTTCTGGTGTACCTGTTAGCTTTACAGTGAAACTCTGTAACCCCTGAAGGTGGTATGTCAGAATGTCCAGATCTTTCCTTGTGTCAATATGCAGTGTGTACGTAGCAACCACTTGCATGCTTTCACCATTGTAAAAATGTATCTGCTAGGCTTCCCTCTGGATCTAAAAGTACAGTCCTGGCTCTTCATATGTGTGTTTAGAAAATGGTTATTATAAGCATTGTACTTCTAGTTTGTTGCTCTGTCTTCCCCTCTCTGTGTCCTGCCATTTTTAGCTGTGTCAGGGTTCCCTACTTGCAGTTGTCAGGGTTGTTTATGATCAGCTCCCACCAGGTCATCTGTCACTTGCTCTTTTCTATACTGTCCATACCCTTTCTTGTACTTCTAATGAGCACCTTTCTGCTGTCTCAAGTTTTAAAGGATTTCTTTCTAGCTACAGAGCTGCCACCTTGGCTTCCTTCAGCTAGGCCATAGTTAAACTCTCCTGCATCTTAATAGTTGAAAAGCACTGTTTAGAGGTTTAGGCTGCTAGTGTGCCCATCTGCTCTACTTTACTGCCCATTCCTGCCTCTTTTCTTTTGTTTCGTGTATGCTTTGTCTTGCATTTAGGGTAAAAATCACTGTTTTGAGTAGACTCTTTCACAGTAAGATTCCCAATCTTGCCTGTCTCAGGTTGTCTCTTGATAGTTTAGCTTCTCCTAATAAGAATGTGATGCACATTTGTGGCTTTACAGGCTTGCCATCTATTTCTGATGCCACTAACATTGTTGTTAACCTGTCTATCAGGCCAATTCTTCCATGTTTGGCAAGTGCCTGTTTTCACTTGATATGAAACAAAGAGCTTGGTAGTTTAATGTACAAATACAGAAGTTACAGGCTTATAAACTGTTGGGCTTTTTTTGTAATGAATGTGAATGTACCAACTAGAACTTTGAGTTTATGAAAGATTCACAGAGTTTGGGACCTTTGGAACAGTGGACATTGGACCACAACTAGTAAAATGACTTTACCTGATAATACAAGTGCACTAGATTGCAATCAATCTTATTAATTCTATGTATAAGCTAAGGTTATGTACTCTTTAGAGAGAAGGGAAAGACAAAAACATAGGCACAAAGAATAATGAAATTTGTTGGAGGCTCAGGTTTCACTTCTTTGTTGCATACTGGAAAGTATTATTTAAGGAAGTGATCTTGTTTGTGTTAGCTCAAAATCAATCACTGACATCTGCTCTCTTGCAAGTCTGTTTTTACCTAGGGAAAAATACTTACACATTAACAGAATGAATTGCAAACTGAATTAAGTGATAAATGGTGTGGGTTTGGTTTTGTTTTTAATGCTTTCAGATTTTGTCTAAATGTTTCTTGCTTGTTTTTCTTGCAGGATGATAGATCCAAGCTTCAGAAACCAACAGTAAGTGTGTTTCTTGAAATGCCACATTGTTTCTTTTAGACATTACGGACAGTGTCTGTGTGTCTGTGTATAAATGGTATATGCCCAGAAATAGAAATAATTTAGCTTAAGCTTGATGTTTCAGGTTATACATCTCTTAGACCTGTTGATACTGCTTCAAATTATTCTTCCCCTGATCTGCTATTTTCTTTAATTTGTGTGGCTTCATACCATGAGGTTACTAAGTGTGATGGCATTATGCTATAGCAAAAAGGTGACTAGAATCAGTCAATGGTCTTCTAGTGTTCAGTTTAAGAAAAGAAAATCAGCTTATTGGCAGAACAGATTAAACTAATAAGTGTTTGTGGGAGGAAAAATGTGATGCTTAACAATATATTGGTCACACTAGTAGACAGAGAATGTAGAGGCATTCAGTGTGTTATAAATCAGTTAAATTGCAATTGCAAACCCTTTTCAAGGTGAAATTACTGTTTGCTTCCTGACTATTTCAGTAGATTCTGCTGAGTGTCCTGTCAATGCAGTATTGCACTTATTTTCTCTTTTTTTTTTTCCATCCTTAATAGAATTAATCTCTGGTACTCAGCTATCGAGCTCGTNATGCTCAGTACACTAGTTATTAATTTTATTATTAAGGCCTGGAACTAGTATACTAATAAAAATGAGAAATGGAATAGTGATTGAAATTCTGAGCTTCTTCCCACCAAAAACAATATCTACTATGCAGATTTCTTTTGAAATTCAGGGCAGTTTACACTTAAGCTGTAAGAGCAGTAATGATAAATGCAACTAAGAACAGACTGCCCAGTGCAAGCTGTAGAAGATAATCCTTCGAGTAAGCTCACAGGAATTTACCAAACTGAAGTACTTGGAATATGAGTTTGGCCAATGCATGGTCAGGTGGGAGTTAAGATCCACATAGCTACTGTCACTACACTTGTTCTCCATCATTCCAGAAGGAATTTGGGGTGCTTTTCTACGGCAGGAAGTGTGGCTGTAGAAAAACAGTTTCATTTTGCATTATACGCTAGGTGGGTATGTGATAGGTTAGGTAGATTCTGTGCCCTGTCTCTCTAGGAGCTGTCAGAAGGCCTTGGGATTTTGAATGTCCATCTTGTCTTTGCACTGTATTTAGAGTACCCTCAATGCACATGTCCAGTGTCATAGAGTTGAAAATTAAGTTATTATGAGTTGGGCAATATTTCTGTTACTGCCTTGGTGTGTGGGGAGCCATGCCCTGGGCCTGAATGTGGCAAGTCTGTTATAGAAGGTGTGAGCCTTGGTAATGTGGGCACCAGCTCTTCCATGCTGTTTGGCTTTGGGGTTAGTTTTTCATTGAGATGTTGACAAAGGCAACATAGATGTAATCTATGAGTCATATTCTTTTACACACACAGTATTTGTCATGTGTAAACATAGAATGATTTGGGTGGTTACAAAAGTAGTGTGCTTGAACCTCTGAGTGGGTGTTGGAAATCCATCTCTCTTTAAATTAAATGCAAATGTTCTGATACCAAAGAAAGTAATTTTTCAGTGATGGATCTTCTACCAGTAAATTTAGGCAGAGTTATAATGCTTTTTTTTTTTTTTTTTTAAATTTACTTTAAATTAACTATCNTTTTTTTTTTTAAATGTACTTAGGGTCATGCTAATGGTCAATTAGATTTACTGAAATGAATGAGTCTTCATATAAATTGTGCACATGTACCCAACTGGGATTTGACCTTGTAGTGCTGCTTTTTCTATGGAAACTGAACAAGAAGTCCAAATCAATATGAGAAACTGCTGTAACAGTTTGACTGATTCCTACACAATCTGGAAAACCCCACTAAAACCCCTGAGTTTGTTAAGCCTTGTAGATGTAAATTAGTAGCTTTCTTTATGTAGTTTCCATATAAAAATATTAGTGAATTAATTCAGACTTTTCAATTAGATTTTAGTCAGGTAGAGGATTTGTGTCTTTTAGGTGACAAAAACTTTTTGAGCTGAGGTTGAAATTAGTTTAATAGAAAACTTGCAGCAAATTTATTCTTGTTGATGCTGTTATAGGAACTTGATGTAATGTTGGTTGTAGAAACTGCTGCTAGTTGACTTATAATACAACAGAACTGCTGTAGGAAATAGGAGAAAGTGCTTCCCAAATGCATGCAGAGTTGTTTCTGAATAAGTCCCACTTGATGAGTTTTGAGAAATTGAGGGGCTGGTTAAGATGGAGAGGGATGTCTTCCTGAAGTATCTTCTTATGCTTTGCTTTCCAGGAAACTCTTATTACCACTGCTCAGTCTACTTCCAGGTATAGTATGACATCTGGTGTCAAACTTGAAGTTCCTCATGATTGTGTTTCTGAAGCTTACAAAGCTGAATAGCTTTTATTTGCTGGAAGCTGAGATGTCAGGGGACGGTGCACAAAAATTTCTGTTCTATGTAAAGTCCTAGTTGGCATCTATGTACCACTTTACAAGTGTGTCGTCTTACTAGGTAGATACTTTTCTCGTATTGACAGGTGTCAGTATCTACCAAATGCTTTGTTTTGCACAAGCCTTTATTTCTGGAGTCTGCTATGTGAAGGGAAGACACTTAGTGCCATTACCAACTTGCTGACATGGATGTGTTGCTTTTCAAATTTGCTACTGCTATTGCATCTAAGGGAATAAGAGGATTTGGTGTATAAGATGGAAGATCTGTCAGAACTGGGAGGGGATTGAAATACCACTGAATCAAACTTTGTGAAGTTATATCCTGATGACAATTGTCTCCTGCTGAAACCTCAGAGGACTCTTCCCTGACCCACTGGGTGGGGAGTTTGGGTGCTCAGAAGTGTTGAGTGATGCTGCTACTTAAATGGCTTTTGAATGAATGATATTCTGGGCAGCACACCAAGATTTTAAATTTGCCTAGGGTTTTATTCTTCTTCAGCAAGCAAACTTCTTGCAAACTCTAGTACAAAGCCTTAACTGTAACAAGCTTTTTTGCTTGTCTGGAGTATTACTGGCCAATCCAGGTGTTCCATTGCCCTAAAGTATTTGTTGGAGTGGGGAGGAAGGACTTGTTTAAGCAATGACTCTTTTTTCGTTTTTAACTTGCTTGTTGTCACTTCCTAAACTGCTTTTTCAAAAACTTCTTCTTAGTTCATGGTCCAGCTGGGTGATCCCGGCAATAGCAGCGATTATCGTGGCCCTGATGTATCGCTCCTACATGGCAGAGTAAGTGCCTTACTGAGAACTAATGCAAGAAGACAATACATCCTCTGGGAGAGATTATAAGCGATCCTACCCCCATGTTTCTGGACAAAAGCCTGATGTCTGAAGAAAAATTCAACTTCTTCAGAAAACAAAACAATTCTTTTTCTGCTCTGCACTTTTCTTAATGTTGCCTTCTTATATGCTGCTGTGAAGTGATAAAAAGGCAGCATTTCTCTTTTGGTATAACAATTTTATTCTCTAATGAATTATTTGATAACTGTATTGGTTTCTGTGTTAGAATATTGTTTTGTATGTAACACTGATTCTGGTTATTTCTCTTTAATCTGTGGTAGGGTCATTAGGACTCTCTTTACACATTTACAGCTTTAAATGACTACCAAAACTGTGTACATGTATACAACTTAACTTAAAAAAAATCATGTTGTCTTCTTAAATGTAGTATGAATGGAATGCAGGTTAAATGTAATGAATAAAACTGAGTGGAGTAGTGGATATGGGTTCCTGTAAGTGGTTGGGCCCTACCAGTCAGCTATAATGAGCTGGTTTTTTTTCCATTTTTTTGACAACTGCTCTTATAGTTGTTGTAGATACTCCTACTAGCAAACTGTTCTCTTTGTCTCCCATAGAAAAATTCAGGTGAAATATGAAAATCAATGTTTGGCCCAATTATGTCTGTCTCATTTTTGTGAAAAATAGGTCTTTTTTTCAAAAAAGGCAGAAAAAAGTAACTGCTACTAAATAGCACTCTTCCTGCCAAACACTCAGGTGACTCTAGAATTTGTTCTGGAACTTTTAGCCTTCAATAAAATGTTCAACTTTGTCAAGTACATTGTGAGGGGAAAAGCTGATAAATCTATTTCTGACTCTTCTGTGATGTGCTTTGGTGCTTTACTATGAAGAGGTGATTATTTTCACTGCTAAATACAAGGTAACTACAAGTTTGCATTTTGTGGTGAACATTTGTAGTCATATGTAAATGATCATGAATAAAAGTTTAATTGCTTACACTTGCTGGCTCAAACACCTTCATTTCCAAATTCTTTGATGGTCTTCAAAGGGTTTTACTATCAGGGCACTTCTCAGAAGTGCACTTATAGTAGAGCCCTAACTTTTGTCCTGTTTTTGCCATGGCTTTTCTTCTGAATGTGGTGAAACGGTTTAAAAAGTCAAGCTTTCTTGATATTTTTATATATCATCTTTAATAAAGATATAATAACTCAGAGTTGGTATTTAGAATCACAAATCAAGTTTCCTCTTTAAAACAACACTTGAATCCATATACCTAGGTGAGGCAAAGATTAAAAAAAAAAAAAGGACAACTTTAGAAAGCTTAGCTTCCCCCCTCCAAGAATTTCAGACTGGGATAAGTATGTCCACATCAGCAGATAGGGCAGTGTAATTAAAGTGGATCTGTAATGCAAAACACTTGATGTGAAATGCTTTTTCTCCATGCTGTGTATGTTGGAGTTTTAATATGATGTAGTTCTGTTTGGGTCCTATATACTGAATACTTATGCAATTCCCTGGAGTAACTATGCAAGCTCAGTTCAATCTAAAAGTAGTCAAGCTAGCATGTCCAGGGAACTTCCACAATGTGAACTAGAAGCATGGTGAGTAGAGATAAGTAGGCAGTGCTTCAACAACTGATACAAGTGAAAATGCTAATACAGAAATTTACTTCCCTCTACTGGTATGGATACAAGTTGTTCCTCAGAGATACATGTTCTTTTCAGGTTTTTAAATGTAAACTGATTTTGGAAATGGAGATAGATCTAAACACTAGAAAAATGATCAGGCTTATTTTCCTTTTTAATACTCTTAAGGTTAGAGCTGCTTTCCTTAAGGATGTTATACAGAACTTTTTATGTGACTTTAGCTTTTGAGTATGAACAGAAGAGAAAATGTATATGGGTGTGGTGAGGAATAAATGATATTGAAAAAACAAGTGAATTAAGGGTAGTCAATGTTTTTACAGTCTGACAGCAAAAAAAAAAAATTGACAGTCTGCTTTCTTCTCAGAACAAAACCCTTTGTCCTCAGATCTGATCTAAAAGTATTTGCTTTAATTGATAATAAGTACCAGTTTTTGTTTGAAGAGGCTGGCTTTAGTGGTTGATGCCTTAAAGCCTTTGTAATCTTAAATTGTCTAGTTGTACAACCTTGCAATGTTTACACTGCCTTAAATTATTTAGGCATTGCATTTTTGGCCTTTATTTGCCTGTCCTCTGTTGTTCACAAAAATGCACAGTGATGGAGAGCTTCCCCTTAAATGGAGATGGCCTTGGCTGCTTCTTGGTGTCTGTGGAGTAAAGCCAGCACAACTTGTTCACTTGCTCCCTCTGAGATGACAAGGGAAAAATAGTGTGCTGTTCCTTTCTCCAGCTTCCTTGCTCTGTCATGCTGGTCTGATGCCTTTCCCTAGTTGACTGCAGCACTGACAGGATTTTGCAGAATGCTAGACTCCTGGCAAGGAGATGAAAGCTAGGCAAATGGAAGCTGGTCACAAATTTTCTGCAGAGACAAAAAAATGCAAAGGTCCTGTTTTTATTTTCTATGTGCTTGACTGAGGATAAAACACTGTTTATAAATTTGTGGCCATTTGGAGCAAAACTGTTCTGTAGTTTCTGCAAGGCTGGCAATAGCTATGAATTGAAGCTCAGTAAGAATGAATGATCTATATCAGCATGCACAGAACATGTCGAACATTAATAGTATTACATTTCCTCCTGAATAAAGGATAGAAAAGGATTTCAGAAATGGCATAGAAGGAACAAGAAGCAGGAGGAGACTCATGCTCCCCTATGCTTAGCTCTAATGCCTGTCCACATCTGTGGTGAAGCTACTAACTGATGGATGATATATTTGAATTCCAGTTTACTTTCATACTTCGTTACATTTCTTCCTTTAATTTATTCATTATGTGTTGAAATATTTCAAGTTTTTAATGGCTTGGCTTATAAGTAGGTGGGCAGACAAGCACATAAATTAATGAGAAATGTTGGAATATTGGATCTTGGTAGATGATTAATGCTAGATTTTCTGTTTATAACTGAAAACTAGTTAGACTTGTTCTTAATTTTCTTCCATGTAGGAGTGCTCATAAAACAATCCTTGCCATTTTCTTTGCAAGCCTTTTAGAAGTGAGGACATGAAAAATGGGACTTTCTAAAAGTGGGAACGTGCAATGGTCCATATTGATGCTGCTAAAACAAAGATCAGAATAGACACAATTGCACTGCAGTCTCATGTATAAGGGAATAGATTTTTGCTTTTATCCTGTATAGTATAACTTCTGTGCCTGTACTTAAACAGTTTGCTGCACTTAGGCAGACAGAGCCTAAGTACTGCCCATTGCTGTCAGTTCTGCTCACTGAGAGAAAAGTAGCACTGTCAGGCAAGAAGTTATGCACAGGAAAGCCTTAGGGAAGGTTTTTTGGTGTTTCTGGACAGAACACCAGAGAACATGTGCAGACTCCCAGAGTCCAGGAGCTGTACTCAGTAGCACAATTTCCACAGGAATTTTCCCTTTTTCCATAGACCCTGGTCTGTGGATGAACCTGATTGATCCTATTGCAGGGTGAGAGCCCTCCACTGTATCTCTGAAGTTCCACCTGCGTAGGTCTTGGATAAATACAGCCGTGTATTGTTTGAAAAGAAGAGGTATTTTACCCGTTAGTGGTGGGAAATGAGTTCTGGAAACTGCTTCAGGGTTTAGGAGGGCATGAATAGAGAGTAAAAGGTAAGCCAAGCAAGGGGTGTGCTTTCCCAAATGACTTTTTTTCAAAAAGGAAAGATCATTCTCCTGTCACAGTTTTCTGAAGCCAGCTGTTGTTTTTAGTGTCCCTCATCTTAACATGGTTTGCAGGGATATCCATAAAAGGTGTCTTTTCTGTATAGCTGCTTGAGGGTAGACATGAAAGAAGAGCTTAACCTGCTGCTTAGAAGCCTGCAGGGCAGTGGGCTGGTCACTGGAAGAAAAAAAAATAAACTTGTATTTATTTGGATCCATTTTCAGAGTAGTGTTACAGTTGATAACATTCTCTCCATCAGTCTGAGAAGGGCAAGCAATTTAAAAACATTAAAGGGAAGTTTGTATTTGAACAGTCATGGCTTCAGGGGTCAGAATGAGAAAACCTTGTTTTATTTTCAGGTGATTCTGTAGAACTACTTTTTGATTCTGTGGAAGTCAGAGACATTTGAGAATGCAGGTTATTATGTATTTTGTTGTCATGATGAGATCTTCAGATGAAAGGATATGGTTGAACAAGTTACTAGAATATGAGCTGGAGTGTGCAGACTTAGAGTTAACTAGCTGCTCTCAGGCCACTCCTGGTGTTGGGCTGTTCTCAGTCTTGGTTGCATGCAAGAAAATTTATTGCACCTTTGCTGAATTGTGACAATCACAGGCTTGAGAAGCTCAGCATCTCATAGATGTGCCAGCCTGAGCAAACAAGATTATCCTGCCTCAAGGTCCCAGGAGAGCCTTGATCCGGGATCGTGTCTCAGATCACATATAACACACATTGACAGGATCAGACTCTTCAAAACAAATTATGCTTTTTCATATAATAAGTTGGTGTCTTCAAATAAATGTCAGCAGCTGAGGAAGAGCAGGAATGGTGGATGAGAGAAGAGAAACAACCTGTGAAACAAGGACTGTTGTCCAGGATTTTCTTTCTGAGCTCTGTGCCCTAACTGCTAAGTGCAGAGATTTTTACTCTCCTCTCTGCCATGAATCCAGCATTGTTGTTTCTACTGGAATGGATGAACTGATTGAATATTTATCCTGGTTCTTGGACAAAGTTTTCCAGCCTGGGCAGGCTCTGGCCTAGTTTAGAGTGAGTTTGCATATGTCTGCATCATTCCTGTAGGCGTAACTTCACTGGTTTCTGCTGGGCCTCGCTTCTGGTTTGCTTGAAGCACGAGAATACAGCTCCAGACTTGTCACACACTTTCATGTGGGAACCTTCAGTTTGTTCTTGAAGTCATCACAAGCTCATTATGAATCCCCTAAAAATAGATGGCCTTCCTACTTCCTACTGCTGTTATGCAGTTAAAAAAATAAAAAACCAGCATAGGGTTAAAAAAACAAGTCACCAAACTACATTACTTTTATACTTTAAAAATCCACATATTTTAAATCCATTGTTACAGGGGCTTCACTCCTGTGTGTAAAAGAACCCTGTGCAAACAGATTCTGATTTTGTTTGGAGTGCTCAGGAGTTCTACTAACACTGTTGAAGAGGCGGTCAGTAATGTTGCTTGCAGGCAAACAGATGAGAGTAAATTCCCGCATAAATACACATTTGTACATCTGTTAGATTTTCTTTTGTTTACTAGGTAAACCACCAGGACAATTAAAAATCCAAAGTATGGAATGACTTAAGACTATAAACTTTGTCTTGAAACTAAGCACGGACTGAGCCCCAGTGTGTGAGCACTGTGAGGAACTGCAGCTGTGTGCTGTACTGTGGAGTGTTATTGAAAAGCAAGCCAGGGGACTATGTGTGTCAGCATCCCATTTCTTCTGGCACACTGCACTCTGGTAATTCTGTCCTCTGGGAAAACTTCCCTTAATACTCTCATTCTGAATCCACTAGTACAATCCTATTAGAAGAAAGCTAAATTTACTTTAATACTTGTTTTATTAACATAATGAAAAAGGACTTAAAGATTTTGAAAGTGTTGTACAAATATCATAAGTTCTATTATTCATTGGTCATATCCTGGCTCAGATGTTAACTCTGGAGGTCAGTGACCAGGAATATAATGAAAGAAACAGGATTTCCACAAAATTATATTCTGTATCATAAACATGCTTTCTTTTTTTAAATATAAAACTTCAAAGAAACTTTAAATTCAGGCAACAGTGTTCATTTTAGAGGGATCAACCACATCTATGCAACAAAGTGCCATCAAAATGCCCTGAAAGAAGAAGTCTTCCAGAAAGACTTTTGCTTAGGTATATACATTTTTTAGCATCATCTTGCATAAATCAGCTGTGTGTTGCCCACAACTTCCTGTAGGATGTGTAGGCCAGAAGCAGCTGCTCATCATATGACAAATTTTGTCTCCTGCGTGTACAACAAAGCTAGCATATCTTTGTCAATGTGTTACACTATAAACAGCATAAACAGAAAGTAGTATTAAACCAAGTTTTGGTGGCTTTTGTTTAAGTGGCTCAGGCATTAGTGTAGGTACACCATATACCCTGGTTATGATCCTCCACCCAGTTCCTCCATTTCATGAAATAGTGTGAATCTTGTTATAACAATTTAATGTGCCCAAGTCAGAGAGCAGGCATTTCTGCCCTAGTAATAAAAATTTTATAGGGTACATTCAATGACTTAACAAGGCAAGAAATTGATTTGATTTCCACTCTAAAAGACAAAAGGAAGGTTTTCCAACACTTCAAATACTGAGGTTTGCATCCAAAATGTCCTCTAGTTTTTAATTATATTGTGAATTACCATGTCACCAGGCAGTTCAGCAATTAGAAGTGTCATAGCAAAATAGAAAAGTGCATGGAACTCATCAGAGCTCTTTAAATTGATGACAATAGAAAAGAATAAGGAAGGTAAGTGCAATTTTTAACAGGTTTTAATTGGTAAAATGAAAGTAGATTTTTCTCCAGGCAATGGGCATCAAAGACAAAGCACATGGATTTAAAAACTCTTAGAAACTCTTCTCAATAAATAAGAATTGCTTTTCTTATGCCACTTTCTGAGTGCCCTGCAACATTTCACTGGTGCTGATTTTCAAAGGCAGAGGATTTCTGAAGTTATCTTTGGGTAGTGACAGTATTCTTGACTGACTCCTCCTGTGTTGCAGCTCCTGTACTGTGCTAAGCCACCATGCTCTGGCTGCTGCAGCCTCCTCAGACATCAGAGTGTATCCTCATGCTGAGCATTTTGGCAGTGCTTTGTTGCAGCATTGCTTGACCAGGCTGGTCCCTCTGAAATGGGCACCATTGGCTCAGTTTAAAGATATTTTGTACCAGTGAAGATGCATTCACAAGATGCCTTGTGCTGGTAAAACAAAGTTAACTTCACCCCCTCTTCTCCCATTTATGCTCTGAGCCTCTTGAAACCTAGTGCTGATGCAGCTGCACTTCTTGGGGGCACAGCCATGAAAGAGAGACAGTATTTATTAGAAATACTTGAGCAAAGTAAACAGATTCACTGAGTTAAAGTCAGTCTTAAGGCTGCTTAATGCCAAAGCCTAGTTGGATTATTGTTCTCTGCTGCTGAAATCTTGCCAATTGTTTATCTAGCTGCATATGTGTAGATATACGTTAACAACTGAAAAATAGAAAGCTCTCATTATAAATCAAATTCTCAGACTTATCTGCTCATCTGTGAGTACTGAGCAGTCCTTTTCTTTTTGAAAACTTCTGTTCAAACTTTTACTTAAGAATGATTAGCTCTCTTCCACATTCTCTCTTGAGTCCTTAATGCCTTCTCCTGTGAGGCAAAACCTGTGTCTGGGTTTTGTAACTGTGCCAAAATACAGCCAAGACAGAGAACTCAGCCCAAACATAGAGCTGCTCTGTTTCCAGACAACATAAGCAGTGAGAAACAAAAGGTTTTCAAAGAGGTTGAGCTGATTCATTAATTTTTTTCCTTTCCCATGTATACCATATGGGATTACATGGCTTTTGTGGGCTCTGCTGCAGTGTTTTCTTCTATCAAAGCTTTTCCTTCCCCAGCAGGGTGATGCAGAGCATGCCACGGGCAGGGACAGCTGGGGGATCTGTATAAACACCCCACTCAGTCCAACTCCCCCAGTTTTGCTGTGCTTTTAATTGAAAGTCAGGCAGAGGCAGAAGGAAACTCTGCCATTAGCAAATGGGCCAAACTCTTCTTTACCATAAGTTCTGGCTAACTCCCTCTGTCCTTGCTGAAATAACAGGGCTCTGAGCCATAGAGGGGCTTGGTCTGTGTCCAGGGGAGTTTTAAGATTCCCACATTCTCAGTGGATTTTGTTGTTTTTAAGTACTCAAGGTTCAGAGGAGGAAGAAGTGCTGCACACCCACCACAGAAGATTCATATCATGGATTCATGTGTGTTTTCTCAATGCTTGCCAGCGCGGGTGCGTTGGCTGACTCCCTCTGTGGCCAAGGGTTTAGAAGCTACAGCTGAAGGTTTTTAAACATATCTGGCTGTAGCGGATTAGGTTGTAAGGGTGATGGTTCAGGGCTGCCTCTTGTGTTCCCGTAATTCTCCCTTTTCTGTTAGTGTGGCTTTATTTGCAAGACTCCTTTCACAGGCACCTCTGAAGGCTGCTAAGTTCTCAGAGCAAACACTTCCCTGAGAGCTTGGAGGGGTTCCTTTGAAGATGTGCCAGGATCAGCTGTGTCACGCAAGTAGATGTTAATGAGGAGAAATTCAGTGACCTTAGAAGCAAGGCATCACAAAATTGTGCTAAGGGACCGTATGCTGGGATCCTTGCAGGAGTCTTGTTAAGTTGATTAACTGTCAAAAAGGTTTTCTGTGGGGATAAGGAACATAGTTATGTCAGGCTGTGGGCTTAACTGCAGAGACACAATGAAGCTAACATTTTGAACGAGAGTAGTGTTGTCTTCTGTAAAAAATTACTATTTACTGAAACATTTAATGATGAAAAAATGTGGAAAAAACCCTTAAGATCTATTTTGTTTTCAGTGTAATGATATGTCAAAAATACTTTTTAGTCTTAGAAAATTATTTTTAAACATGAAGTGTATAAACAGAAGGGAATACAAGGTGATTGATCTTTTTTAAAGTAAGCATGGTCTTTACATTTGGTTTTGATTTCTTTTTAAAGGAGAAGAAGGGATAAGAAACTTTTCCCTCCTACATGTTCAGTAAATTTTTTAATCAGTGTTTATGTGTTGGATAATTTTCATATAAATAAAGTGGGAAAGGCTTTGTTCTTGTCTTTTCTATATTTTGTAACCACAAAACTTGGATAAACCTCTTATCCTTTCTCTATCCTTGCCTGCACTAGTGACAACAATCAATCTTTTTATGGTTATCCAGGCAGTTTAATTTATCTTTCCTCTCCTTCCCAGTTGCCCAAGCAGACCAATAATCTTTTGTTTGCTTGAACTCTGTGTACTCCTGGACTATGTGAAGGCTATAGTCTCGGGACAGAGTCCAAGGCAAAAGAATTAAATTGACCCTGTTGCATGACAACTCCATTCAGAGGTTTGCTGCTTAATTAACTATTTCTATTGCCTAAGAGCCATTGTCATGGTCCAGTATCCAAATTAGAAGGAAAATCGTTAGGAGTTATGTATTCCCTGAGACCTAAGCCAAATTCAGAGACACCACAGAGCAGAAAGTCCAAGAGAAAACTGAGACTGCCGTGGGGACAGTGAGCTGTTTTGGGCTCTCCATGGGAATCCTCTCTCCATTTCCCTGCCTGTTAGCCCAGCATGAACCTTTACCATACTCCAAGCCTCCAGATATAGACAGCAGCAGCAGAGCAGCTGGGAAACTGCAGGAGTGTTGGTAGTACCAGTTAGACTCAGCTCCAGTTTACTGCTACTCACAGGTGTGTGCAAGCCTGAGCCAACACCTTCACCCACAACCTGACTGTAGCTGGGATTTGAGATACACCAAGGCCAACTGGTAAGTTTTTTAAGGTGGTGGCAGGCTAAGCTGTCAGCGGATGCCTGCAAGTGTCAGTGAGCTTTGCCTTTGCACAGGGTCACTGAAGAGGGATCAATGTTTTTGTTAGAGTTAGGGATACCAGCAAAAACGTAGCTGCAGATGTTGAAGGGATTGCAGTGAATGACATGGGTTTAGGTCAGCCACACCTGACAGCCCTCTTGCAGCCCAAGCTCTTCTGGAAAGGCCATCCAAACCTGAGCTATGAACCCAACTTTAAATCAAACTCCACCTTTAGCCAGAATCTAGCAATCCTTGCTGCCCTTTGCTGGAATATATCCATGCTTGTACAAGTGTTGTGCCATTCAAAATGTTCTTATGGGGGGAAGACACCAAGAATTTAGTGTAACTGAAGTCTTATCAGACTAAAAGAAAAGTTGTTATTCTGCAGATTGATTTGTTTGTTTATTTGTTGGTTTTTCAAAATTATTTGTGGAAAACCTCAGTAATAATAATACAGTCATAACTGTTATGCACTCATTGTGTAGACTCTACCCTTTTCCCCTGGTGTCCCACTCACCCTTCCACTACTCCTCTGGGCCAATGGATGCAGCATGGGGGGAGAGGCATTCTGAGTCCTTCAATGGGATAAATATGGTGGTGGTGGTGGTTTCTTCCACCTCCTCCTCTAGGATTCACTTAAGGTAATACTCATATTTCCCAGCACTTTTTGTGCTTTTTTCTTTCTTCATTGGTCTGCAGATCTATGTTACATCCGAATTTACTATATATGGTACATTTTACATATGTTAGAAGCTTGGGGGTTTTTTCTCCTGTATTTTGGTGTTTTGGTTTTGGTTGTTTTTGTTGGTTTTGTTTGTTTGTTGTTTTTTTTTCTTTTTTTTTTTTGTTGTTGTTGTAGTAGTTTGGTTTGTTTTCTGGTTTGGTTTGGTTTTTTGGTGGGTTTTTTGTTTGGATGGTTGATTGGGTTTTTGTGTGTGTTTTGGTTTTTGTTTTTCTATTTTTGTTACTCCTTAGATGGGTTTGGTTCAGCTTCCAGGTCATCACTTCCGTTGCTCACCACTGGTGTGCTGGTTGTAGCCCTGCGGTGCTCAGCATCACTCCATGCCATTTCCAACATCCTGTGCTACCTGTACTCCTGTACAGCACCACTTAGGACCCCACTTCTTCAGCCTTTCCTCTCATACCAGGCCTGCGTGACATCATTCTGCTAAGACTGTAAAAATGTCACGCTCCACATAAGAGCTGTGTGTTGCTACTCTCTCTATAAAAGCCATGGTTATACCATTTGAAGGTAAGCAAAGCAAGTTCAGTGCAGCTACTTGGTCATTAGAAAAATAGCTGTTACAGCAACAAATCAAACCAAATAAAAGGAAAGCCTTGTGCAGGTCTAGGCAAATTCAGGCAAAGCAAGATTGATAAACGTCCATCCCAAAGTTCAGCAAAGCCTGTGTCCTATTAACTGCAGGAGCCATGTTGGCTTTATGAGACTGCAGCCCACAGGGTGTGCTGGACAACCCATTTTTTTAAACCTGGATACCCATGCTATCCTGAAAAAGTATCCCAGCCCTAATCCTGGTCTAGGCATCCTGTTTAGCCTTAAGTGTTGAAATGTTAGGATGCTAATTATGGAGAATAACCCTCAGTTCAGCCCAGTGAACCCTGGCCAGCTCAGTCACCTTCCTGCATTGGGCTTTGCAGGGTCTGAAACCTGATTTAAGCCTGTCGCTCTACATGCACGTGGTCTCAGGTTCTTCCTGGACCTCCACCATACTCTCAGGATGAGCCCCTGACTGAGCAAACCATCCTCCATGGGGCGGTTGGTGTGGGAGCTCTCGCAATAAAGTGAGTCCAGCCTTGTCCAGAGACCCCTGTAGGTACCAGTGTGCTGGTCAAGCCCTGGTCCCTTCTCACCACCCTGGAATTATGGCTCTGTAACTTCATGCCTTGCCCTGTCCTTAGCACAGGGACAGTGTCCTCCCATGGTGGCAGAGATCCTGCCTGAAGCCAGACCTTCACCTTAGCCTGAGGTCCATGCTTGAAGCCCCAATGCTTTTGGCTCTCCTGTGTCATGAGCCACCAAACTCATGCTGTCCTCAAAGAGAGGCAGAGAGGGCTGGAACTGTTTGGAAAAATGCTGGCCTCTGTCAGAGGCAGCAAGATAAATTTTGGTCTGACAATAGCAGATGATGCTCTTTTCTCTCTGTTTTGGCCTAAGTTCAACATGGGTCATGTCCTGGGATCCTCTTGCCACGTCAGCTTTCTAAAGAAGCATGGGATTCTTTCTGGGTTTGATGGCCAAGTTTTTGCAGACACTAATTTTTAATATGGTTGGGCAAGAGGGAGAAATTAATTCATTTCATAACAGTCTTGGCTATTGTTTCAGTAACTTGTATTCTTAACTTTATCCCATTAAATTTCTTAATCAACCCAATTTCTAAGTGGAGGATATTTTGGTAAGACTATGACAGATGCTGCATTTGTGGTTTTAGCTTTAGGAAGCTGGAGACTGAGCACAGGACAAATGCTCTGGTGGGTCATGGCTGCCTTCTGATGTCCCAACAGGCAAATGGAATGCAAACAAATTGAGGACAGTATGGCACAGGCTGAGCTAGGGCTCGGGCTAGGTTCAGATGAAGGCCTACCTTTACTCAGGTAAATGAGAAATGAGACCTTGTTAAAGGATGGATTTAGGATCATGCTTCTCGGTGTAGTGATATGTTGGTGTGCTGATATTCTGTCTGGAATATTCTGCCTGGAAGGGAGGACAAGAGGAGCTGATTGCAATCCCCATCTTCATAGGTGAGAGTTTTGCAGTGGCCATAACTGTGATGGATGAAGAATGGAGACAGGGCAATGTCTCCATGGGCTCAGCCACATTTGCCGGTGAACAGAGAGACCTTTAGCAGGATCAAGAACATCTGAAATTACTTTGACACAAGTTACAGCTGCCTTTGTTTTCTAGTCTTGTCCTGTATTTCACTTCGGTTCCTACCTACCTGAAAAAATTAATGTAGCTATTCAATATTTTGTGTATTTAAAACATTGTCTGTGATAGTTTTTTTCTCAAAACAACTATAAGTAATTGTATTTTATAATGCAAAATATCAACATCTTGCTTAGCGTTCCAAAATAAAAGTAGAACACATCAAATGCCATAGTTTGAAATTTATCTTGAAATGAACCTATATTTTCACCAATTGATTTTATTATTTTTCTTACTGACAACTCTGAGGTGGTGAAAAATACTTTTTCCCTCAAGGTAATATATTAAAAAGCCTAATTATTTACTTTTATAGCTCTTGAAAAAGTTCATCATTGATTGAGAGCAAAAGAGTTCAGTCCTGCCAATAAAACTTTAGACTGATTGCCAGACTCTATTAATCAGTAAAAGAAATGCTTCAGAGTCTGTGGGTGAGAGAGAACCTAAAAGGAAACATCTTGATACAATTTTAATTTTAGCCCTTAAATTGCATACCTGTATATAATGTAATTAATTTTTTATCCTAAGGGGAAAAATACCTATGATTTTTGTGATATTGAGGTGAGAGTAAAACACTGGAATTGGAAAAGCAAAATTAATCACCAGAGCAGTAGATTATAATCGAAACACAGGACTGGGCTGAGTGAATGGGATGAAGTATCTTTGCTTTTACGTGATCCCTTTCACTAGTGTCCTTAATTTATTTTGCAGATAAACTCCCAAAGGTTAAATCCTTGAGCTGTAGATCTAAGCCACTTGTTTATTATGGAAACAGCATATATCTCCATCCTTGGAGATAATCAGAACTTGACTAGACATGACCCTGAGCAATCTGACCTAGTTTTAACATTGACTCTAACTTGAAGGTTGGCCCTGCTTTGAGCAGGGATCAGACAAGATGAGATCAGGATGATCCTTCTCACTGAGGTTTTTCTATGAATTTGTGTATGTGTATATATGTGTATGCAAACAATTACTGAAAGACGTTACTCCTTGGATCCAGGCTAAGGATATAATTTTCATACTGAAAGCATCACTATGAAATTTGTCATAGGGCATTTTGGCTAAATCAGTGAGTAGAGAAAATTATTTATATTGCCATTTTAAAGCATTTAAATTCTAAATTCTAAATTAAACTCAAAAGCATTACAAGAAATTAAATCAGCTATAGAGAAGCCAACCCATGTGAGTAATGGGCCATTATTTAAAGATTTCTGCAAGTCAATTTTTTTTTCCCCAATATATTTATTTCTTGGAGGAAAAGAAAATCTAGAAACAGTCCTGAATCCTTGGTGTTTTTGTATTTCTCACTCCAAAACAGGTAAATTTAGAAGTCCGGCCCGCCTGCACAGCAAAGTGGCCTGCAGCAACAAGACGGAGGTGGTGACCTAAGACAGTGTGGAGGCAGGTGGTTGGTGTCTCCACCAGTGTGACTTGATCAGCCATTGCTGATAACCTATTTGCAATCTCCCTAGTTTTTTTCTTTTGTTCCCTCTATTGCTGTTCTCCTTCCTCTTGTTCTTCTCTCTGCTAGTTGCTGTGATCTATGAAGAACACCTAAATCCCGTATAAGTTGTTTTTAAATGAGCACAGTATGTCCACTGAAGTCTGTTTCATCATAGGAGATGAAACACTGTTAGGAGAAAAAGCCTCCTAGGACACATGTCATATTAGTGTGTGTTGGTTTTTCAACATGCAAACACAGAGATACTCCAGTTTTTGGAACAGAATAAGAAACTCTGAAAGCTGATGGAATTTGGCAGCTGTTTGAAACTAGAATTATAGTAAGTGTTTCTTCAGTCGGATCTCTGAGGGTTTAATGAGGCTTAGGTTCAGGCAATCATCTGTGAAGCCTGGAAATTTTGTAATCTAATGCTCAACTGCATTCAAAGAAAGTTGTGTAAGAAGATGGAAATCACTTTGCAGTGGGTTAAAGGAACAATATAAATGGGAAATTATGTAGAAGCCTGATCAGAGCTTAGGGTGATCCCAGTATAAGTCAATGTAACCCTGTGTCAATCCAAAGATTTACTCCATCTTTCAGCATCTGTGAGTAGGATGCCTGAGCAGCAAAGTAGTTACTAGTATGTAGTTCTGCAAGGGAGAGGAAAGCAAACCAAAAACCCTGAAAGCTTGGATGGAAAAGTGATAATTTGTCTATCAAGAAATCACTCAGAAATCTCTTTATTATTTCTTTCATTCGTAACATCAAGTTCAGTAGTTAAAATATCTTGATATTCAGTTGAAATATTTGAAGGGTAAGGAACACAGAGCTATTTAAAAAGGAAAAAAAAAAAGTAGTAAGAATTGTCTTGTGGCAACTCTTCCATTAGAAATGAGTATTTGATTAAAAGCCTAATTAATGCCAGATACACATGCAATACCTATTTCTGTAGTGCTTCACCTGAGAAGGTCACTGTAAAAACAGTGTCAATGGTGTTTCTGGAGACAAAAATCAAAATTATCTTGAAATTAAACATTTAAACTAGAAATTCTCATTGATTTGCTTCGACTCCTACAAAATGAGGTCAAAGGTAAAATGTACTATAAAATCCCTAATAGACAGAGCTGAAAATCAGGTTTGCTCCCTTATTAGCATTTCTCTTTAATTTCTTTCTTTCTCTTAGCGATGTAGATCACCCTGTCATGAATGGATGTGGGAGTCTAGGTGGACCCTGCTTCCTGCCCAGGCCTCTGGCAAAAAACAGTAACCTACAGAGATGGCTAGCACCCCAAAACACACTCTCGTTTATAAGTTCTTTAATAATGACTGATTCTGTCTATTATAAAGTAAATAATTTATTAATAGACAAGAAAACGAACAGACCAGACTTAAAGTAGACCAATACTACACAGGAATAAAGACTACTAGTAGATTAACATACAGTGCACGATAAGGTACTTACAGCTAGTGAAGAAATACTATAAACTTAGGATTCAATGTATTTTACTATCCAATTGCTGGTGGGGCACACATAGAAGTCCTTTCCCTCAATCTCCAGAGAAGTAACCACAGAACCTGCGTCCAAGCTCCGGGGAGAAGTTCAGACACTTTCAGGGTGTAAGAGGTTTCTGCTTCAGTGGCAATTCGTGTATCTTTTATAGTGTAAAAACTGTGATTCTCAAGTCAGCAATTTTTATCTCTTACCACATGCATCCTCTCTCAGGACTAGGATGTTTATTCTTAACTGAGGCTTGGGCTCCACTGGCATCAGAGGTGACCTCTGCTGGACCTTTTAACCCTTGGGTTATCTCGTTAGGTACCAGCTATGCGTTGCATTCATGAAGAGAGGTGTGGGGGGGGATGTCCTGCCACACACCCTCAGGGATGTGAGGGCTGGAGCAGGGCCTGGGGCAGGTGCTGACTTTTGCATCCCAACTGAAACCTGTTGCACATTTTGCAACTCTAGAGAGCAATGTGCCTACCAGCATTACTGAGAAGAGCACATTAATGATTTCCCTCTAGTGATGAAATATGTCAACTACAGATTATTCTACATATCTAAAGTACTGGCACAGTGCAAGAAGTTGTTTCTTCCTTTTGAATAGACACTTAGGGGAAGAAAAGAGAACCAGAAATTTATTGTGTCTGAAACACTATGAAGTCAAAGTGTGAATAACAGCACTCTCTACCATGAAAATAAAATCCCAACATCAAACCAAACACCAACCAATCAAGCAAAAAAACCCCAAAACAACTCAAACAAAAAAACCCCAAAACGAACTCCCACAACAACCATCAAAAAAACTACCCTGAAAGCAACTTTTTGAAATTAGAAACAAAGTTTTGCACTAAATACAACTCCACATTTAGTTCAGTACTCTGTATAGAAAACCCCTACCTACACCACTTGCAAAAATAACTAGATAGCTACAAAGGAAAAGTCATTAATGAATGCCTTGAAGGGATCAGAGCAGGAGCAGAATACCTGTGGGAGGTTGAAATGGAGGGAACCCAGCCACACCTCCACTAGTGTCTCACACCAGATTAGAGCAGGTAATTTACACCTAGTTTGAGGTGTCTCTTACACAGATTTTCTTGGCCACAAGGAGATGTGGCCAAGAGGGAAACAAGGTTAGAAGTCAAAAATGCTGAGCAATTTGAGATAGGGATGACTTTTATTACAGTGGTAGAAGAAAAGTGGTACAGATGGGCAGGAGTCACAGAGTACGGCCACTGCACAGGGAAGGACAAGAGGACATTTGGGGACTGCAGATCCAACAGTGCTGTAGTAACATCCCAAGGATACAAAGCAGTGAAAGAGCCTGCATAGGTGGTTGTGGAGCTAAAACAGCCAAAGGTTTTCAGGTTAGGCAGTTTATTTTTACGTGTAATTTTCCCTGGCCTTGATGCAAGGGTCAATCAAAAATGAAATATAAGGAAATGGGGCCTCTCTAGTCATGGTTTGTTCGACAAATGTAGAGAACTGAGTGACTAAATTATTAGATACCAAAATTTTAATGACTTAATGTAGTTGCAGTGTCTTAGGATTTTCTTTCTCTCTCATGGAGAATATAGATAAACTGTACTTTCTTAATCTCTGTGTTTAGTGTTAGAGGTGTACAAGCCATAACCAATAGGTCTTTAGGGGTGGATTGTCTTTGGCCAATAGACAATTGTTTATTACTGTGTATAAAAGGAACTTCTTGTAAATAAAGTGCTCTCTTCGCCATCTTGGAGCCTGTCTGCCTGACCTCTCTACCTACTTCCACAAATCCTACGAATAACAGAAAAGCAAACCATAACTTAAGTCATGAGTTGGTCACAATTTATTAAAGTTGAAACACTGCACAGGGACCCTGGTTTGCATAAATGGCTTGTATCCTGGTTAAAACCACTTTCTTGTAAGTTATCCTTAGTTTTGCAGGATAGGCTTGATGCAAAGTGCTAAAGTGAACTGAACTGTGGCAAATTTTTGGGTGATCCTGACTTGCACAGTCACTTACCTTTGGCAAACCCTGCCCTGTGTCTATGTCCATCAGATGACCTAAGACAGGGGGACAAAGTGGGGCAGAAGGCATAAGATGCTTTCAAGCAGTCACTGGGGACATGCTAAACAGATTTTTGGAGGGTGGCACTGCCATAACAAGCAGCTTTGGTAAGGGAGGTCCATGTACAACATGTCCAGCTCCTTGGATGGGGGGGAAGCACCCCGCTGCTTCCAGCCATCTGGGCTGCGGATGCACAGATGAAATGTTGTGTTTGCGAGACAACCGATATAGTTTAAGCATGCTGATATTGAAGATCCCCAGTTTTTCAAGACTCAGCTGGACAAAGCCCTCAGCAACCAGGACTGACCTCAGGGCTGTGAGCAGGAGGTTGGGCTCAGAGCTCCTGAATGGTGTTGTGAGCCTGTGGCCAAGCACTGGGCTGCTCTGCAACTACCTCCTGATAGCATTGTTTATATACCTTATCTTCCTCTCTCTTATCCTTGCTTTTTTGCTTTCTTGATCACCTTTTTAACTTCCCTCTTATATCCCTTTCCCCATCCCCCCCATCTCCACTCAGATAATCAGCCAGCCTCAAATCCCTTTCTCCTCACTGCTCCCAGTTTTACTGCACCCACCTCAGGTTTGCTATTGGTGACATCCTCAGCCTTGGAGGGCATTACAAAAGTGGATCCCCAGGTCTTGTTGGCCTTGGGAGGTACAATGTGTTCCAAAGTCCCCAGCACAACCTTCAGCTATCATATCTGCCCCTTGCTCACACACCTTCCCCTCAGCCGCCTGTGAAACCCAGTTTCTCCCACTGTCATCTGTCACCACCACCAATTTCTTCATGTCCTGCTGAGAGAGGTGGCATCAGATCAGGCCACAGACCAGCTGTCTACCTGCAGTCATTAGACATCATCTCATTTCTTCCCTCAACCTTGCTGCTTAAGTCATCTTCCTCTCCTGCCCCCATCATCCTCCTCACAAATTATACACTTATTATTTAATGCAGCTTTATTCACAGAATATTCAGCATGTGCAGAAAGACAGTGCAAATAAATATTTAAAGAGCTTCCACTGTTTTTTTAAAATGTATTTTCTGCAAACCCAGTAAGGAGAGGTGGAAGAAGGAAGGACACTATAGTTGCCATGTACTCTGCATATCCTGTGTACTGTGCTCATTACAACTGGAAAAAAACCCCACCATCCTCTTAATTTTAAATTTCACTCTCAGTGGTCATGAGATATCTATGTGAATATGTAACAATCACAGCAAAAACATCTCCCAAAGCTGGAAGGCTGCAGAATCTGAAAAATAATCAGCATCACTTTAGCAAGACCTGAAAATCATTAAATATTTTAACTAGTTTCTCTGAGGAATTTAATTATATTTAAAAAGCAATTCTTCTTTTGCACATGACAACAAGAATGGTGTCTTCTATGTCAGTAAATTTGCATCCAGGCTATATTTGAAGTCAATTATGCATATTTTAGAAATTAAAAGAAATTATTTCTGTGTTTTAGAGTTGTCAGCATCACAATATGGATGTAAAAAAAACCCACTCATAATTAGATCTTTTACCTTCCCTCTAATGAGATCATGTCTCCAAATGTTAATTTTGGATATATTGCCAAAACAAAACTTAAGGGCACCTCACTTTTTATTCAGCAGCACATTAACTATGTACCTTCTCAGCTTTACTTGCAGCGACTGGGAATTTTTGTCTAAAAAATCCCTGCTGTAGGCAAGACCCTTAAACTAAGGTGTTCACAACAAATTAATTTTCTCCTGCAAGTGCACTTGAGATGAGAATCAATGTTATTTGTAATCAGGAAGCCAGTCAAAAACTCTCAAGCCACTTCACAGTTTTCAGTATAGTTTAAATGGCTTAATAAAGAGTAGGATACAATTGCTGGTGCTGGAAAATGGAAACCTTCTCTTCTGTGGGAACTTAATTAAGGAAGATTAAAAAAACAAACAAACAAAAAAAACAATCAGCAACAACCGCCCCCTAATTTGACAGCTCTCTGGCAGACTTTGCAGGGCTGAACTGTTTGACCTTGTAAGTTCAACAGATACAAAATGCATCTGAGACAGAGGGTAGGTACCAAGCCTCAGTCTCACACTTGCTTAGAACCTGTCCGTTCAAACTTACATCTTCAAGTACATATAAACCTCCATGAAAAAAAAAAAAAAAAAGGAAAAAAGGGGAAAAAAAGTAGATTTTGGCCAAATTCGTTTTTTTACTCAATGGTAGCCAAAATACCTATTTTGTGTCAGTACCTTTCTTTAACTATGTCTATGCAATGCTGCATGATTTCAGCCCTTTTAAGGCATGAATTGTTTTCCTATAGACATTTTGACTTCAGGCATGCAGTAGCCTTCCTTAAACCAGGAAAGACGGATCAACTCCTAAGTGCTTTACAGCATTACATTTTAGCAACAAGATGCCAAAGCAGCTTTGCTTGGCATGTCAATTAACTCCTGAGTCAGGGAACAACAAGAAGATACCACAAAACCTTTAGATAAATACAAGAAAGCTGTTAAATGTGTTTCAGTGGATATTTATTTACCTGCATCAGAGTACTATAAGGCAAGGTGTACAAAACTGTAAAAATCAGCAGCTTCAATAGATAAGTAGCCTGTAACTGCATATCACGGAATCAGAGATGTTTTGGAGAAGGGTGAACACATCGCATATATTTTGGAGGAGTCTAAAACACTACCATGCTTATATGTCCCAAAAGCATTAATCCTTATCTAAAGTTTAGATTAAAAAATGCTTCTCATCAAAACTCATTTTTGTTAATTAAGTTGAGAAAGGGGACAGAATCCATGAGGCATGCACCTACCACTCTTGTGGCAAAATAAAGGGGCTATTAATTTTCTGCTAGTAATACACAAAAGAATATGTTTCTATGCTCCAAACTATCAAATCAATCATGTACAAAAAGAGGCCGGCAATTTCTTTTCTTTGGGATTTATTCTCTTCTGAGACTGTCATCCCAGGCCTTGGCAGGAGCTCAGAGTGAACTAGGACAACCCATCACCTCCCAGGGACACAGATGAGAAAAATGCCATCAAACTTTCCTCCAGTATGGCAGCAGATATTGCAGCCGTTCAGTCAAATGAGTGGCCCATTTATAAGCTGCTGGTCAGTATGAGTTAATGGCGATTTTGGGAGAGTGTTTTCTCTCAAACCCAGGGGGAAAATAGTCTGTACCTGCACATGAAAATTTAAGATTTAAAATAACAGCAACAAAAATACATGGATTTTGTAGCCAGAATGAATTGCCCTTAATACTGGTACCTAATTTTTATACACAAAAAGCATTTTTGTAAACATTTTTTACCATATCAGAAGTTGATATCCTACATGAAACCAAGGCAAGTAGTGAGGTTGCTGACATTGCACAAGGCAGATTCTGATCTCTGTTCCACATTGTGTATGTCCTAGAGAAGGTACAGAACAGCACCATTGTTGTGCAGTTCCCTTGAGGTTTCTGCAGGAAATCTCTCTTGCAGCCTTGGAAAGTACTTATTTTACAACATTGTTGTGGCCTTTGCTATTGCAGATGATGATCTACTGATTAATTTTAAATTAGTAGAATTTTAAAGCTAGACATTCTTTCTGTGTTAAACATGGCAGTTAATAATATGGTTTGTGATGGCAAAATTTTTAAGGGTAGTTTTGACTTTCTACTGTATCTTGGGGATAGGAATCCCCCAGCATTTCTCTGCCCTTGTTTGTTAGTTTCTTCAGGAAAAAGATGATCCTGTTTTACATCTCTGGAAACTCCCTGGCTGTTGTTTATAAACATTCTGCAAACATTTCACTTACAACACATTTCCCTTTCATTTATTGCCATTTACCATTTGTTTGGTATTGGCAGTGCTGGCTGGGGGTGTGGGAAGTGTTAGCTTCAGATCACTTTCATAAGAGTAGTCTGTCTCTTCCATGACTTCTCAGGTCCAAAAGCAGTTTGCAATTTCAGGGTAGAGTGGAAGCTGAAAGGGTGGGTGTGCACGCACTGGCTTTCTATAACAAACATTCTGTTGTGCAAGTATAGCAAAAAGTCTCTGGGTTTAAAATTCTTGGCAACCTGTGCAGCTAAATACACATTGAGAACAGCTGCTCAGGAGAGACTGAGTAATTGCTGTGGCTGTGCCTGCAAAGCAGAGGAGAATGAGGTATGAAGATGAATATGGTAACTTGATGTGTGTGTGGGCAGGTCCCATGCATTTCCAGATTTTGTTGTGGGGCTACGTATCCCGCTGAGTGCAAAGATGTGCTGGGTAGTTTTGCATACATTTCTCTGACACAGCTCTGTTGCACTGACCTTGTGCTGTCCTGTGAATACTTTACCTATAAATATGAGTTTAGCAAATTGAGGTCCAGGCACTAAGGTCAAAGGCAGCATGAACAAGAGAGAAAAAATCATCACTGAAAGTAAGACAGGTTGTAGCAGTGGGGATTTGAATCACAGACATTTAGGTTGTCTGGCCTGTGGATTCAGAAAACATTGTTGGGTATCCTCCCTACACTGTGCAAGAGTGACAGGTCCCACACAGGGTCAGCACAGGCTTTGGGCAAAGCTGGAGCAAAGCTGTTGAGCACAGTTTCTGTGGGAGCTGATGATTTCTTAAACTGAAGTCAATTTTGATTTTATCAGAGCTTTTGTCTATCAGTGCAAAGCATTTGTAGGCTGAGGGAGCATGATATCTGGCCTGAACCACAGAATGAATCCACATGATCCAAACATGCTGCTTCAAATGGCTCAGCTATTGCAGATACTGCTTCAGTATCATGCTGTACATTGAAGATACATCCTTAGTTTTCCATGCTGCCACAATACTCCTGGAGGTATATGCTTTCAGCACATATGTGTCTTGTGTTCTTTCTAACCCTCATTTGTGTGTACAGAAGTGGGGCTGACTAGTTTCAGTACCAGTTTGCCGCAACTTTCTGCACAAACATGTTTCTCTCAAACACCAATTTACTTTGCCAAACACTCTGCTTCTGTACTCAAGTAGCAAAGCTAAGCAATTCTTACAAGTGTTTATGATTAAAGAGGTAGGGTATTCTGAAGTACTACTTTGGAAAACAGGCCTAACACATCAGCCACAAGCGTAAATAAAATATGGAAATGTATGGTATAAAACTAATCAGATGCCTGTTCGGTAATTGGTAGTGTATAGCTTTCATTTATTATAACTGCCAGGCAGAAATTGGAGGTGAAAAAGTTAGTCTGAGTGAGCTCCTTAGTAAAGAACCCACATTACAATAATATTCTTTTTTATATTGCTGTCACCTAATAACTTACAATCTCTGTGTATTTATACAATGCCTATCTAGACACTCAAAGGGTGAGAGGAGTTTGAATTAAATCTTTTTCTTTTGCTCTCCTTTGTGAAAGAAGCAATAACTGTACACCAAGACCGGTGGCCTCCAAGGATCTTGGTGCCAGGGGCAGTATGAACAGCATCAGGAGACCAAACACTTCACCTTCCTGCAAACTCCCTCTTCCCTCTGCCATGCAGAGGTACACAGCATCACAGATAAGGGCAAGTGTGGCTTCATTGTGGGAGACAATAGCAGCAAAAGTTGTGGGTGAAAAATAGAATTGTGTTGGTGAAAATACTCCAGTTTTAGTAAGGTATTTACTAATTGAAAAAATGAAAAACTGCATTTTAGGAAGTTTGCAGAGAACTGTACAAGACCTAAAAGCTACTGTGATTTCCTTTAATAATCTTAATATTTTCTCCTTACTGGCTAAGCATTGCATTAAGAACTATTGCATAGCTTGTATATTTGGTATATGGTCATGTAAACTAACACACACTTTCTCTTGAATTTTGTGATGACACACTAAAATATTTTGCAGCTACACTAGAAAAAAGGTGCGTGTTTTGAACTAATACGCTACTTCTGACTGGCACAATGGAGCAAGATTAAAAGTTGTTAACTCTCAGTAGTTACTATGGCTTCATGTGTATGTTCTTTAAGGTTATTGTACAATGTAACACATTTCTATTATTAGAGTTGCAGTGCACAAGACATACTGCATGCCCAGTGTAGCTATTGCAAATTCTTCGTCTGTGTTATTCAGGATCAGTGCCTGCAGGATGAATTCCAGGCAAGTCAGCAGTTAAATATCTGGGAAGATCCATCCAGTCAGCAGTAGTTCAGTTAAGTCAGTAGGATTTTTGCCATGACCTACTGATTCTGTGGTAATACCCATAGGCTCTGAAAGACATTTCTTCATTTCTCAGAAACCATGAGACACATCCAACCCAACAGCTCATTCCTCTGCCTGCTGTAGCCCCTTCAACACTATGTTAATCTAACAAAAAATTTGTGCTTAATTGATTTCCTGTTCACACACAAAGACTTTATTTGGCTTCAGTCAGAGTTAATATTATCCTCTTAGGGACTATGTGAATTGGGTATGAGTCATAGTTTATTGACATATGGCATTGGAAAGAAAATCACTAAATGTCTAGCCAAATTTGCTGGCTATCAGGAAAGGTTTGTAAGCTTGTGAGCATTGTTTGGAAACTGTCTTCCCATTTGATAGCGTGTCACTGTGGCTATGTAAAAAATGATGCATGATGTAGACAAAAGCACTATGAAATCTTATATCTGCTCTTTGTAAAGATCAGCTAAACAAGTTAGGTTATGAATAGAGAAAAAAATTTGATATTGTTTAGGAAAAAAACAAAGAAACTGCATTTCCAGCTACCTTTCATCTGTTTTTCATTTGGGATAAAATGCCTGTCATTGCAACACTGCAGTATAGCGGGAAGCATCAGATAACCACAAAACAGTTTTGAAGCGAAGACATAACTCATAGGTCTGATTTTTATGTGGTGATCAATCCCCCTCAAAATGGAGCATCAGCAGATCTGAGGCAGCAGACATCACTGTGTAGAGCTGATGCGATCCCTCCTGCTGTCATTAAACTCAAGCCTTATTCTGAATGTCATAAATTCTAAAGAAACAACCAAAAGGAAGAGGTTTTTCCATTTCCAGAGAAGTGAACTTAGGCTTTCTGTAATTCTATATGAAATAAGAAGCCTTGCTCTACTTCTTTAGGAATTACCATACAATGTTCATCGCCCTGTGCATCCTCCAAGACACCCATGTTCCATGGCCAATACATACGATTAAGAACTCTCAGTGGAACAACAACAATGAAGATTAAACAATTAAATTATACTTCCAGTTATAAATAATCCTCATCTTGTCTACCAAGAGTTCTAATAGAAAAAAGTATCTAATGAAGATTTTCTACTTTCTTTTCTTGTCTACTCCTTGCATTTGATTAGAATAAGGTAATAAAGATAAACTTTTCTTTCTCTTTAGTTTGTAGGCTTGTACTGGCAGTGCTACTTTTTTTAGACAGATGTGCATAAATCCTCCATTTCTGGAGTCAAGTGATTTAGCCAAGACCTGCAGTTTACAGCTTTGTAGGCTCTGTGACTGTGGTGAAAATCAGAGCATATTGACATGTAATTCAATGCCTAAAGAAATAAATATTGAAAACAGAAGGATAAGAAATGTTTTTCAAGTGGCTTAATCCATGATTAGTGAATAGGCAGTGTTTGGTTGTGACAAAACAAAACAACTTCATAAAAGCTGGAGTTGATAAAGCTCAATTTTCCTAAAAGTGTAATGTTTTTTCAAAGTCTTAAATTCCGGGGTTGCAAAATCTAGAAATGTCCTTTGCAATGTAACATTTATTCCTTATGGAGAATCTTCCTTTTTGGAGTTTTCAGTGAAACAACGGAGACAAGAAGAGCTCTTATGTGCATCATGTCTCGAAGAGACATCAAGGACTCAAGAAAGACAGAAAGACAAGGATTTTTGTAATAGGTAAGGCTGGACCTAAGAATTCTAACACTTTCCAAGTCTCAGGATAGCAGATAATGAGAGATTCATTTACATTTTTAAAACAGGTTACTGAATTACTGGTCCTCCAGACTAGAAAAAACCACAAAAGTTTAGAAGTGTTATATTTCACAGTTCTTTGCTAAGCTCTGAAGTGCTATAAATAACTTTTAAAATAATTATGTAAATATTAATAATTTTAATAGCTACTAAAATATTATTTACAGAGGCCTGAAAATAAGTTGTCACAGGCCACAGAAATTCAGGTAGTAGCAGAAAGACAAATAGTTGTATCACTGAAATAATGAATAAACATATATGTAAGTATATCAGGTGCTGAATATTGCCACTGGCTACTCAGGCAGGGAAACCTGGCTCTTTCCAGTTCTGCATGGAAGTAGTAACAGGGCAAGTCAGAGCAGAAGACAGAGAAGAGTAGGAAAACCAGTTTCGCAGGGTGTGTGTCTGGCTATTCAAATTTATATTGAGAATGTTCACAGCCTTCAGCACTGGTGGATGAAGAATTCAGTAACACATACTGCTGCCCATGAAGGATAAATGCTGAATACGGCTGGACATGTTTCCAGTAAAGCAATTAACTGTATTTTTTGTTGATCACTCAATTGCAGACTGGCATCAGGAGGACCAAAAAGGTAGAGCCTGGCAGAATATGATAAGAACTTTATGGGATAAAAACTCTAATTCTTTACTCTCAAGTAACCTCTCTAATACCTGTATTCATACATCTTGACTCAGCTTGAGTGGAGACCTTGGACACGGTGACATCCAGAGGTCCCTTCCAACCTCAGCTGTCATCTCAGAGCTTTTTCCTTCTGTGACAAGGGGCGGGAACTTGTCCCCTCAGTGAAGCCCTAGGAGGAGTTGAGTTGGAGTGCTCCCTCCATTGGCACTTAGGATCTCACCAGGGCTCCCTCGCTGTACTGTGGGGCTGCCTGTTTTCCAGGTCTCCATCTTTACTACGCTGGCTCCTCATCACGCATTGACCCAGAGCTTCAAACCCACTTCCAGCACTCCTCGCTCCTCTCCCTGGCTGCACAGGGCTGCGTAGAATCCTTGGTGCCTGCCCTGGGACCAGATGTATCACCAGAGAGCCAGGGATTTCAGCAGCACTGAACATTGACCAGATTTTCCGACCATCTCCTGAAGGCCTGCGCCTTGTGCTAATTCAGCTGGTGTCTGGGGAAGAGAGCAGGTGCTCTGGGAGCTTGGGGGCTCCAGCTCTTCCCCCAGGACCCCCCGATAGCTCACCACAGCTTGCCTCACACATCTCGCCCCAGGCGGCTTGAAAGCTAAGGAGCTGCTGAGGAGATCTGTGTGGGCTTCCCCCACAGCTCTCTGGGCTTTTCTCTGCTCTTCTTTTCTCAGGAGCAGAAAAGCTCCAGCACTTCACGTGTCTCTCTTGGCAGGACATGGCACTGGGCACCATTGAGCCAGACCTGCAGGAGCCAGGGACAGCGGCATGAGCCAGCTGCCATGGGCAGGCTTGGAGGAGGCAGCGCCATGTCCCATCTGCCTGGAGGATGTCGAGGACTCAGCCTGTGGTCCTTCTGCCTCCACGGGTTCTGCTCTGCTCTGCCTGCATCCAGCACTGGGCCAGACAGAGTGCAATGTGTCTGCTCTGCAGGCAGCCTTTCCACCTGCTCCTGTGCTCGGTGCCAGCAGCGGGCCAACTACAAACAGTACTCGGTCCCCTCATATGACCATGGCCACAGCACAGGCCCAGAGGGGAGGCCCAGCGCCCAGCTGGCCATGAAGGTGCATTGGCAGAGCACATCAGCAGAGTGCTGAGGCCAGCTTGGTGTTTTGCCCATTCTTGCCCTCAATAAACATTCAGGTGCTTTCCAGGGGTTGTTTTTTTTATTCCACAAAACCAAAGACCCGCCCACTCTAAGCAATGTTTTCCAACACTGTGTGGCAGCGAGCTGCCCCAGGCTGTGTCCGGCATATTTTGCAAGAGGAGAATAACCATTAGGAGTAGAGAGGTTGCTCTTCTGCCTGTTACCGGTGGAAACATACCCAGGGAGAGGACAGTGCATAGTTCTGACTGAACTTATCCGGCTCTTTGAATTCCTTAAAGGTGTCATTCTCATAACTGTGGGTGCTCTGGGCTCCTCTGCACCTAAAAAGACATAGCATTCTGTTGGGTTCTTCACTTCTTTACTTAGCTCCACTTCGGGGAACGGGCTATTTTGCATCTTGCAATATTTTCAAGTTGTCTCTTATAGCTGTGGACACAGAATGCCATGGAGCTAAAACTGACAGTAAGACAAGAACCAGGTGTACTCAGATATCCTAGAAATACTATGGCATTTTAATTCTATCCCTAGAATCACTCTGAGATGAATGTGTAGTCCAAACCAGTCACAGTACAACCCTTCTTTCTGCCATCACTCACCACAAATCAGAAGATGCCTATAATGCTTTTTATGGCTTGAAGGAATGACCCAATGCCACACTTAGATTTTGTTGTGACAGACCAGGAGAGACAAAGAGCATGTCTCCAGCATCTTACTGCTACTGGCTCCTCTCTGATGTCATTTTCTGACACTTGTTTTGTAGCTGTTCAGCACTTTTATTGCCCTACAATTTACAGGAATGCTACTCCCTGTTGCTTGCTATAAATGCTGTAGGAAAGGGTGAGACGCTGGAAAAGGCTATTTACAAAGCTCCAGGGGATCTTCTGCTGCCCAGCAGGATGTCCACATGGATATGACCCAGCAGCATGGGGTATGGTCACCCTGGGGTGTCTGGGCTTGAGAGCCACAAGGCGTTTGATGGCTGCCCTGTGCTGGTTGCTGGGCAATAACTGCAAGCAGAGGGCATTGGCCTTGCTCTGTGCAAAGCAGACAAGTGCAATTATCACCTTTTTATTTATTGGAAAAGTTTGTCTGGATTTTCATGGGAATAAAAATGCAGATTTCTTCTGCACAAACTGCCTGCAGGCAAATCCAGAATCCCTGCTTCAAATCTGAGGTTGCTGGAGCTGACAGAAGGTCTGGTACTTTACATCAGGCAGAGAAGCGGTGACACATTTTTTCTTCAGCCTTGGCCCCAGAAATGGGCAAACTATCTTGACTGAAGCTTTTGGAGTGTGGAGAAGAATCAACTGATAACAGATGCTCATTGTGTAAAATTTAATTCCAAGTTGTTAAAGAACTGTAAGCACAACTTCTTCAGCTTTTATAGCTGGCACTATCACTTTGTATTCATCAAACAATAATTGCTAATTCTGTGTGCCTTCTGTTCCCTCTGTGTGCGCTTTTGTTCTGTTCAAATTTCTAACAATGCAGCAATGCCATCAAATTTGAAGTGCAGCAGCTGGAGACAAAGAGAGTGTCATTAATGGAATGATTTTCATGCAAATACCATGCTCAGGAGCTAATTGAGAAGTTCATTTACCTGAAAGATGGAAAACTGCCTGGCAAACAAATGTCTTCACCACGACAGTACATCTGAAATAGAAATATCTCACCGCTCACAACACTTTGACTTTCTCATCTGTTGTTCATGAGAAGAGCTGGATTACACTGAAGAAAAGTACTAAATCAAAGTGACTGAAGTCTGTAACTCCTGCTCATGGGCAACCCACAGATCCTTCTCCAGGCTCCTCTTTCACAGTACCACAGAGTCCCCAGGTGCTCTTGTGTGGCCTCTGCCACTGCCAGCAATGCCATGGGTGAAAGAAGATGGGGAGGAAGAAGTTGTACTACCAGCCCAGGGCAGCTGCCTACTTGGCTGGCTGTGCTTGCCAGGATTGAGACTTTTGATGGACCACAGTTGGAAAGGGCTTGTTATCCAGTGCTAACACCTCTGAGATATCTGCTGGCTCACTTACAGAGCTACCATTTTACAAAGGGAAGTCAGAGCCTACCAAAATCAACTTCATGACATGGGGATATAAATATTATGACTGGAAAATGCCATGATGCTTGAGTCCTCCCCACAACTTTTCCAACTAAGCTACCTATCCTACACTGTGGCTGGTCTGGATCTGGTATTGGAGAATCTCAGAGGGATTTTAGAAATAATGGTTGGTGTCTGAGAAGGTCTGGAGAGCCAGGGAATTACAGACAACTAAAAACAGTTTCCCTGCAGAATAGGAGCTAATCTGTTTACACCAGGCAAGTTTGCCTAAAAATGAGTATATCCTGCAAAGGTAAATGTAATATACAGTTGAAAGAATACTCTGATATAATACGTTTTCTATGCAAATTCCAGGTACAATTATAGTAAAATTCAAATTTTAACAGAAGCATCAAAAATATGTGCCATATGAGCACAGAATTGCATGTTTTTATGCAGTTGCCTCTATTGAGTAGCAACATCTGCAGAAATATTTGTATGATCCATTCACTGGGACAAAAATTAATATATATTTGTTTAGCATTACACACTATCATGGCATTCTTCTCAGTATTGCATTTGGTGTCTGGCTTCTCAGGGCTGCACTGGAAACACAACCCCAACAAATTAAAGATGTGAATCGAAAAGTCAAGAATTAGACTGCATTAAACAGTATTATATGGACACTCTTAGCCAGAAATTCAGTGTCCTTAACTCAACCTGCTTTAGTTCTCTTTGGAAATGAAATAAATTAAGGCCACTTTAGGTTGTTCTTTTTTTTTTATTTTTATTTTTTAATTTAAATTCTTAATGAGAATATCCAGACAAAAGTGTAAAGAAATTAAGCTAATACACCTTAAAGGACTCATTCACATGCATTTTCTTGAGGTTGCCTCCAGAAACCTTACCTGATTCATATCAGGGAATCCAGGGAAGATTTTAAAGGCTGGCACCTACAGTTCCTTTCTTATCACCTACTTTTCTCTCTGTGTTACTGCCCACAGTCAGCAGATGTAAATGTGTGTCCATTCCTCAAGTCACTGCCTTAATTAAAACTGCCATCTTTTGCCACTGAGGTACTGATTTTGGGAAAGTAAGTGTGTGATAGAAGGGTGGATACCTAGCAGGGAAAATGTTGCTTAATATGCAATATCATGGGGTTTTTCTTCCCTCAAAGACACAAAAATGAGGGGTTGAATTATATTCACAGCCAAATTACTCTTAAGAGATTGCTTAGGCAAAGAAATGAAGGAACAAAATGCCAAAGTGGTCTCCCCCCCATTAAGAGTGTTTTCTAGTTGGTGAATAAAACAGAGGGAAGCAAAGGCTTAAGGGGATGCAGCTTCAGTATCCAATGTGGCAGTGAGAGGCTTAGCCACCAGACTGCCCCAAGAAACACAGGGAGGATGGTGATGTGTCACCCAGAATTTTGTGACCACATCTTAGGGAGCACTTCTGGGGACTCCCTCATACAGGGCTGATGGGATGCACCAAGCCAAACACCGAGTACACAGACCTCTTGATTGTTTTCAGGGATCAATATGGGAGAATTTTGCAAAACAGGTCATGTCATGGTGGGTATTTGCAGCTTCTGGGTCACAAGATAAGGAGCTCAGCCTAGAAGGAGGTTTTGCAGGGGGTGACTGTAAGGTAATTTTGTGATTAAGCTTATTCTTGGGTAGCTGATCCTGGACATGCCCCATGTAAGTGAGGGCATGCTGGGGAACACACAAAAAGGGAAAACTGAAGAATGAATTAAACAAAAATTTACATGAATTTTCTTTGAGGTGTGGGTTTGTCTTTGACACCAATGCAGGTCAGTTACCCACGCATCTGTCACCTTTACTATTTTTCTTAGCAACTCCTTGGATTATGGAAGAAAATATTTATATTTTGGACTATGAGGCTACAGGCTACCATTTTCAATTCTGTTTGTTTCTCAATAAGACATTGAAACTCTCTCCTTAACAGCTATTTATCATGAAGTGCAGAAAGTAGGTTGAAATTTGTTGCCTATGAATGTTGAAAGTACCATCTTCATATCAAGCATTCACAAGCTCATTTTAAAATATTAAAATATGCTACATTTAGCATAAAATATAGTTTACATTAGAAACTTCAATTTTCATGACTTGGAAACACAAGCGACGGGCCATGAAATTGTGACAGCACAGAGCCACAACATAGAGCCGTAACTGAAGTGCTATAGTCTGTGGGATGGTTTCTGAAAACTGATGAACTGCAAAAATTGCTGAGGACAGAGAATGCTACCTTGTTATTAAAAAGGTCTTGTAATGAAAACAGATAGGGAAATAACCACCTTTCTTTGCACTTTCCTTTTTGTTCTAAGGCTTTAAAGGCCAGACATTCTGGCAGTGCAAAGCTGCCATTCTTTTGTGTCTAGGAAGGTGGTGCTAAACTACAAATTATGGCAAAAGCTGTGGGAGCTGCACTCTGCAGCTAAAAGACTTACTGATGTTGCTGTTTCTTAAAATCCAGAAAGATTGTAGAAGGACTGCTGTAAGAAGTCAAAAAAAGAAGGTGAATAGGCTTAGGATACTATTATTTATCATCTCCTGATGAAGTTCCCAGTTCAATGTTAGGAAAGCTCAATCTTTTCTGCAGCATCTCTTACTTTTGTCATGTGAGAATCCAGATCTGCTCTCAACTTTGTGGCTTTTAGCCAAGCAGCTGATTATATTATGGAGCAATGTATGTGCCCCCACTCACAGCACATGGCTGCTGTTTGCATCATAAGGAAGCTGCATACAGCTCAGAGAAATATATTATATTCTTCATGTGTAAGGACTTTCATACTGTCCTCAAATGATGGGTTTTGTTCTACTATGTATAAAATTCTTTGGTGCTGGTTTTTAACCTGAGTTTAAAAGTGAGCTTCTGCTTCTGGTCATGTTCTTTTTCAAGTCCAAAGACTTTTTCACTAAAGCTAGAGATTAATTGCAGTGCAGGCATATGGGATGTCCAGGAATATCAAGCTTGGGCTACTGGACACTTTGACCATTCATTATCAGTGCTAATATTATCAGTTTCCTATGAAACTTCCTACACAATCATGGATTTTTTTGAGGAATGGCCTGAGAGAAAGTTTAATAGGATTTGTTTCCTTAATGTTGTGACATATTATCTAACAATTTCTTTTCTCATCACTTTAACAGACAGAAGTGATGTGATCTTCTTCCTGGAAAAATGGTTTCAAGTACTGACTTGAAATGTGTTTAGGAAATGTGAACAAGGATTTCCAAAAATTGATCTCTCTGGGTTACTCACACTCACTGTTCTGTTCTGAGGACTCCTGCTTACTTGCCCAGGCTGTCTGCAGCTTCACTTCCTTACCTGTTTCTCATAACATTTGGACATGTGATTATTACAGAAGAGAAAGACAAAAATACTCACTCCAGGTCCACTGAAAAGAAGGGTGATAGAATTTACCACAGATTCAGTATTTTCCCAGTCCCAGCTCTGTGCTCATTACCCATTTTTGTGATGAAGAAAATATCTGCATCATTACTATCATGTCCTTATTTCTACTAAGTAAATTATTTCAGTGTGGAAGTGTGATTTTCACATAACCCAGTATGCAGCAGTGGTAATGTACAAGCAGCTCCAAAAATACCCATGTTATTTCTCATCTTTAAAATCCCAGTGAGATCTGCATGGAGTTGCTGCAGAAAGCATGGCCTGAGGGACATGTGTGGTATGCAGAGGTCTAAAAGACCAGCCTGCTGTTGGCCTCCAGAAAACACCCTCTTATTCCCTGAGAAGAGATGAATGACCCTTGAAGCAGACAAGAACCTTCCCTGGGGCTCCAAGACTGAGAAGAATGTATTTTTAGAAAGCCATCAGATGTCTGCCATTTGAAAGCTGGAGTCTCCCATGAGTAGGACACCAGCTGGCACAGCAGCAGAACCCTTTGTAAGTCATCACAATGACCTCAACAGGGATGTGTGCATGCTGGTTGCTCCTGAACTCTGTGGCAAGGGACAGCAATGCAACCACTTCCAAAGGAGCACATAGCAGAGTATTTAATGCTCTCACACAGCAAGATTGCTCATGGGTTACAGCATTACCTAGCAATGTTCACAGAAGTGCGCTAAATATAAAATCATTGATTTCAGTCCATGGAATACATATTGTTTTCATGATGTTTCATGTTTTAGAGTATTAGTTTTTCCTTGTTTTTGTGTATGTATTGATATTTATGTTGTGGTGGATAATTATTTTGGAGATATTATGTAGGAATACTTTGTTTAGGAAGCACGGAGCCAGTTGTCCATGAAAAGGAAGTCCCTATGTCACATTCCTTGCGTGAGTAGTGCAGCATGATGGCTACAGCCTGTGGGTATATGGGACTGACTGTGACATTGACAGGTGCTTTAGAATTAAAACTTTCCACACGAAAAATGCATGTTTTTACAAAACCAAAGCCATGCTCATATCCTTCCACTTTTAATTCCATCCCAAAGGCTGACAACCACCAGCAAATGTAGGACTACTTTACTGGCCTTTACCATTACAATTCAGGACGGATTATCTGGAAGGAACTGCCATCATGATTCACTCAATACAGAAGAGATTAGAATTGACTGGCTCTAATCTTAGCCCAAGTCACATCCTTTTGCTTATCTGATTTCTTCGTAATTCACCTTGAAGTATTTGCCACTGAGAGATATCTGGAGCTTTTGTACCTGTCAGTTATAGATGGTTTGGACAGGGTGCTGAATATCAGTTAAAAATGAAGGTGTCAATCGGACCCACCATTCAGAATTCAAGACTTGTTAGTTCCATGTGGCTTACAAGGATCACAGTTATCTCAGGAACATCCCTGGAGACCAGCTCTGCAATATGACTTGGTCAGTAATGGGAGGTGTCTGCTTTGGAATGGCCCCAGAAGCTGCTTTATTTTGATGTTACCTGAAAAGCTTTCAAGATGAAGTCAAAAACATAAATAAATAAATGAATAAATTAATAAGCAAATGTAGATAGGTATTATTTTGTCTACATAATATACACTATATAACATATAAGCTCCACATTATGTATTTATACTGGTTTTATGCATAGGTTTATGTATGTATAGGGCAATGAAGCTGGTCAAGGGTCTAGAAAACATGTTTTATGGTAGGCAGATGAGGGAATTTAGCTTTTATTCTGCTAAATTAAATATAGGTAAAGAAGAGACACGAAGACACAGAAATTTAGCACAATATTTTGAAGGAAAAGAGAAATATATGCAGAGGCTAGCAGGACTCCCCCACAAAAGAAAAGTGTTAAGAGAGAAATTCAAGGAAAATGAGTGTGAAGAATACAAAAAAAAATTATCACAGCAGGACATTTTTCATGGATGTTTCCAGGGAAAAATAGTTGTGGCTTATTATGAGGGTTTAATGCTCAAGGCAGTTGATAGAAAGCTGCTGTTTTAAATCTTGAGATGTCTCAGCTATTTCTCTCCACCATTATCCTTCCAGTGTCAGACCCCTGAATGTGGTGGCTTTGCAGCCACACAGAGGAGAGAAGGGCATCTGGACCTCACCAGGTATCACACTGAAAAGCAACTGGTAGCATTTTGCAAATCTGCACTCCAACACTGGGATTTGGCTTCATTTTATTAAAACATGGGATAATGCATGGCCCCAGACAGTGTACAAAATAGCAATTCACTTCCAGCTCCTCTATGGAGGTCGTAGCACTAACGAAGCAAATCACATCTCAGGGAATATAGCCATGATTTAGTATGCGTATAACTGTAATAAAATGTTGTTATGGCTGAGATTGTTATGTTTTTAATGGAGAAAAAGAATTAGGATTGAAATTGAAAAACAACCCAGTTCCCATAAAAGGTAAAAATGTGCTTGGATAAAAGGTTAATAGAGTTAATTGTGGGGAGTAATACAAGACAGCAATTCATGGTAGAGAAGACAATTGTGATTCTGATAAAGGGGAATTGTAATTAAATAGAGGTTGGATAAACATGATTATCCTGGAAAGGTTTCCCAGTATAGTACCAGGAGGTTTTAAGATGTGGAGGCAGACGTCTCTACGTGATCTGGAAGTAGAGACACCACTGCTGCCAGCCCTGCTGGGTGCTCAGCACTGCTGCACGCTGCCTATGCCGCTGCTGTGGCCAGCAGCACCAGCAAAAGGTAATAAATTGAGCTCATTTTGAAGTTTAGTTCACGTGCGACTCTAAGTGGCAAGTGGTCTCCCTGTTTCCATCGCAACCTGCAAGATTTCTCTTTTCTGCTGGTTCCCATTTCCACTCTTATCCTGCTGTGGGGGGAGCAATTCTGGGTGCTGGCCAAGGCTGACCTGCCATAGGATGAGGGCATCCCTCCCTTACTATGCTTTTCCCATAACTGATATAATTTTTTAATGTGGATATTAAAATTAAATGCAGTAGTTTGATGCTGAACACTGAGATAAACAGAGGCTTTCCACAATGATCTGTTTCACTGAAATGAGTATTTGTGCTTAATATTTTTATTTGCTGAGTTACAAATGTTCCACAATAACTTATATGAGATGAAGGGAATTATATGTATTCTTCTAAGACAATCACAATAATTCCAAAATAGTTATTAAATTTTATTTCCTTTGTTTCCTTTTAATGGCAAAATCTTTTGCTACATTTTGAACTTTTAACTATATATCATTAAAAAATATAAATATACTGGATTTGAATACAGGATGGTACTCATTCACATTTTTCTACAATTCCTATAGATTATTTTACATAACACATACAGAATAAAAAACCCTGAGTGTGGAGAAATGGCTCGAGGAGCAAGGTGGCCATGGAATGCCAGAGTCTCTGTCTCTGCAGATTTTGCCCCTGCAGAGCACAGAAAGGGCATTGTGCAAGCAGAAGGCAGAATTTTGAAGATAACTGCAAGGACGATGTCCTTGGTAGTTTGGAAAGTGCCGAGGCCTATGAAAGAAGGATTGTAGTCAAGGAAGATGTCCTTGGTAGCTTGGAAAGTACCGAGGCCTATGAAAGAGGGATTGTAGTCAAGAGAATAGAAAAAACCAGATCGTAGGGACCACGAGAGGGTGGGAACAGGTTGATGTGACTGTACAATTAACCAATAATAGAATGACAAGTAGTCTTACTAACCAATGATTTTATGACATGTAATATTGCTAGGTGCTGCAAAAATGTACTTAACGCTGTGAACCTGAAAAATAAACGGATTGAAGCTTGCTATTGATCATATTGGTCATTGACTGCTTTTTCCCCTCGTTGTTGCGGAAGAGTTACGGTCCTTTCTCCTAAACGAGTATTCTCCCAACCGAGTTTCTCCTAAATGAGTTTTCTCCTAAATGAGTTTGCTCCTAAACGAGTTTCTCCTAAACGAGTTTTCCCGCAACATTGGTGACGGTGTGGTTTTTACTATAAGTGACATTCCGCGACACCTGAGAAGTTACTAAGAAAAACTATCAAATACTTCTGCTGTTCAATTATTTATAGTACTGTTTGGAATCACTGTATATCATAACTATACACATTGCCAGATGCCTAAAGAAAATTTCTACTGGAGTTCTGTTATTCCCTATTCGGAGCAAGGGAACATGTCTCTAGGGACTAAGCCTTCTTTCCCCTCTCAAAAAAATTGTTTTCAATTTTTTTTTTTTCCAGTGCCAACTGTATTGCAGATCTTCAAACAGACTTCACAATCCCATATACAGAGACCAGTTATGAACCCTTACTGTCATCCCCTTTAAGCTTGCCCCTTCAAACTTTTTTTCCTTTAAATTTTCTCCCCAATCCCTGTGCTTGCCTTATGTATTTCCATCACCTTACAAAATGCTGCAATGGGCTAAAAGTGGGCTTTGACTCAAAGTGTGTCCTCAATGTTTTTTGGGCACAATCCACAACAGGTTAGGTTGCCGACAATATACATATTGGAATAATCACTCAAGTATTAGGATGGATAGCACCCCTTGTGATAGTGAATGAGACTGAGAGCAAGTGAATTGAAATTACTTGTGGAAACTCCCAGCACATCTTCTTTGGATTTTTATCTCTGCAGTTGGCATGTGATACAGTAATTGTCTTACTCACATTCCTGTCTTCTCTGCTTGTTAAGCAAGCTTGTTGAAGTTTCTTTTATCACACATTTATTTGCAACCATTTCCAAGATCGTGACTCTATTGCCTTTATCAGTTGTTGAAACTTGAAATCTGTGCTGGAAATACTGAGGTATCAAGGTTATTTTTAAACTCAGTCATGCACAACACCACTTTCCCTTCCCAAGGAGGGAGAGTTTCTGTTTACTGAAGCTTAGTAAAAGAGTAATAATTTTTTTGGTATTTTAAAGTTTCCATTGAGTCGATTTCCTGAAGGGATATTTCTTTTTGCCACTATACAGCAAGTATACACAGGACCCAGACTCAAACACAGGTCACAGAGACGACCTAGTAACACTATTCCCACAAACCAGCTCTAAGGATATTGGCTGCCTATGCTGCATACACAGGTTTTGGCATCCACAAAAATGAATGCAGAGATGGGAAAATTAAGACCAAGTTGTACACCTACCTAAAACACATTTTGAGTAGTCTGCCACACAATGTTTCTGGAAAAACAGCCTTTCACTGGGGAGTGACATATTTTCATTTCCTAAAGGAGAGAGGGGTTTTGAGAATATACATTCTTATTAATTCTGCAACAATCAAAACTGAACTCTGGAAAATGTGTTTAATTTCCATGAAAACATCATTCCTGTAGCTCTGACTTGCTGGCACTGATTTTTTTTTTCCCCAATGCTTTAGTAACAGTAACATGACACTTTAACAGCATAAAGTAACTGGCACATGCTGTAATTTTGTGTTTTCCCAAGAGAAAAAGAAGCAAGAGCTTTAAAAAGGAAACAGTGAAATGGTTATTGCTTGTGTTTATTGACAACAAGGGTGTTTTAAAACATTATGTTTAAATTCAGTGAATGCAGCTGTTCCCCTCCAGTGCAAACTACCACTAGGAAAAGTGGTACTGCCAAAGAGATCAATGTTCTCTATTCCAGATATCTTACTCAACTAATCTTCACCTAATTTTGATTAAGGTGTCTTCATATATGTTTGCATGAAACAGACATTAAGAAAATTTTGCAAGCATGGGTGCCAGCCTGGTCCATAAAGACCAACAGAACTGCAGCCTCAGAAGGAATACAGAAAGAAGTAGTTCCCATAAGACTTCTATTAGCAAAAAATGTTTAACTTTTTTTTCTGCAGACTACCTACATCCCTATAAAGCTTTAATACTCCTGAAATTTCATGGGACTTAAATAATCTTGCTGGTGATAGGTATCTAGCTAGTACGAAGCTGATAAATCAAGCTATGAAGTTCTTTTTTCTTTCTCCATTGATAAGATGTTCCTAGAAGGATTCCAAAAAGCCTTCCTCCAGTGAGATTGGAAAGCATTTGAGCCTTGCATTTCTCATTTGTTCAAATTAAGAACACTAATTTATCTAAGCTTAGATAAAGGTGGATTTCTTCTGCTTCTTTTTTTCTTCATTTTATCAAGCATATTCTTGCTTTTTCACAATGCAGAAGTGATGTCCTTTGGAGTTGTATCCCCCATTCATGAAATACGGAGAAGCATCCTGGTAAATCTGCTTAGCTAGCAAGGTGATGCAGGCAGTAAAAGAAAATAATGTGGTGCACTTTATGGATGAAATACATGCCCTGATAAACACCACGTGTGTTTATCACATGCAGATGCAGACACAGTGGGAGAGAAGTTTAAATGGAGTATTGTGCTTTTCAAAATATTTTGAAAGTGATGATATTCGGAGCTTGACAGTTTTCTTAAAGCGACACCAGTGAAGATCACAATGACCGTTTAGCTTCATGAACATTTTCTTGTGTATGCTCATCTCTCTTACTGCTGCATTTAGCTCATATTTTGGTGTCAGGGCCTGAAAACAAAGTACGGTGAAATACAATACTTCCTGGACACTTTGGTTTTTCCACAGAAAAGGCAACTTTAAATGAAATACGAAATGTTCTCCTCAAGTTACAGAACGCTTTTAGAAATAAAAAGCCACTCTATTAATATGGCTTTTTGCCAACAGAAGTAACTAGCACTGTATGGTAAAAAGACCACCTGTGCTACACAATTCATCCAGGGGCACAGCCCATGTCACCAATCAGAAGTCTGAGAATGTCAGCACTTTGTTACAGATACTGTGGTTTCTCTTTTCTGTGTGGGGTGATGATCTTGAGGGAGGTGATGAAGAGGAGACTGTAAAGTACCACAGCTATATTCACAGAATCACAGAATCATTAAGGCTGGAAAAGACCTCCAAGGTCATTCAGACCAACCTTTGACCAAACACTGTTATGTCAACTAAACCAGAGCGCTAAGTGCCACATCCAGTCGTTCCTTGAACACTTCCAGGGATGGTGATTCCACCGCCTCCCTGGGCAGTCCGTTTCAATGCCTGACCACACTTTCAGTGAAGAAATTCTTTCTGATGTCCAATCCAAATCTCCCCTGGCATAGCTTGAGGCCATTTCCTCTTGCCCTATCACTAGGAGATGCCTGGGAGAAAAAGCCAACCCCCACTTTGCTACAACCATGCAAACATTGGAAAGAGCAGACAGTAGTGATGGTCTGTGTGCTGGTAATTTATTTAGAAGACACCAATACTGAAGTCTTTATCTTCAATTGTTTGTCGTGGGTGTGTGCCACCACCATTCCTACCCTTACACGCCTTTGGGCTAGATCTCTTTTGCATCATTAACATTCTTATTTTACCTTCTTACCTACAAGGATATCCAAAATTAAAACAGTAGAATTCTGTCTACAGTTAAACTACCCCTTTCTTTATTGCAGTGGTAGTGGGAAATCCAAGCCAAGGAAGAAAAAAAAACTCCCCATCCAAACCTAAAACCTTGGAAAACTCAGGTTTTGGGCGTGCAGAAGTATTACCCAGCATTAAACTGTTTATTAGGAGGCATTATTTTCCTATGTCAAGAATATCTGCCATGACAGCTCTGGTGTATTTCATTGGTTTCATTTTAAATCCCTTATCTGTTATCAAAAGTCCTTAGTGGAGGCCCTGAGAGGCTACTTCCTGTAACACAGACCTCAAATTGCAAGATACAATTGGCAACACCACACAATTCACGTGTAGACTGGCTACCCCAGTATTATCCAATACTCAGTGAGATAAGGTGGCAGCTTTGATCGTTGGCTATCTATTGTCCTCTATGACAATGGTTCTTCGCGGATAGGTCTCAACGTCCACAAATATGTAGCGGACCTCAAATCTTCCTGTTTCAAGATTCTGAAAAGAAAACAATTCCAGAGTGTTTTTTTCTCTTTGGTAGTTTAAATTCAAGACTAAGTTTGTCAGGTGTATCAAGCAATTGTACATACCTCTTTGACTTCCACATGGACTGTTCCCTGTTTCCCTGATTCAGTGCCCTCAATATAGAACTTCAAACGCATATGTTTCAGTCCGTCCTTTATGTATTCAATGTGACTAAAAACAGCAAAACAAAACAAAACCCCAACCACCCAGCAAGGATACAGATTATATGCTAGTTAAGACTTCAAATTTAAATTTATTTAGAGGAGTTCCTTACTTATTTTGTAAGACAGTGTATTCCGGTGCTGTCCTTATGCTACCTTGGGTTCCTTCTCTACTGCTCCTCTCAAGCTTTACTGTGGGTGCCTAAGGACTAGTGGAGTTAGAAGAGCTAATTAGCTGCTGAGGATTAAGAGATGAAATGCTTAAATGTCCTCATCCCAGTCCTCCCCTCAAAACTGAAAAGCAACCCAGTGCTGAGGACTATAGAAATTCTTTGGATTTATTCTAAAAAACACTCAGATTTGGAGGCTGGCATCTAGAAAAGGACCCCACAACACCATGACTTCCAGAGTTTTTTTAGGCACTTAAACTAAATTATCAAGCCAAAACACACAAAGCATGTTTTTTTCAACTTAATTATCAGGTTGGTTAAACCACATCAAAACAAACATTTTACTATGTGCTTTACTTACTTTGGCAATTTCGTTCTGCTGAAATTGTGCAATTTTGGCACTGATATGAGATCTCCAACTGAAATATTGGCATTTAGACTGGAGTTGGGTTATGCTCANGTGCAATTTTGGCACTGATATGAGATCTCCAACTGAAATATTGGCATTTAGACTGGAGTTGGGTTATGCTCAAATATTACATAAATAGCACATCACTTTCAAAGTGACCACTTTGGGAAACTAATGGTCCAACGGGAGTTCTGGTGCCAGTTTATGTTTCCTACTGAAATAACTAACTACCGTTTACCACCAAACTTATTTCCATCAGTCATGCCCAGGTACACACTGTGAATTAATCTTCCAACACAGTTTAAAGTGACATGATGGGTTAGAGAAAACAAATATGAATAAAGAGTCTTACTGAAGTAAATTTACATTCAAGGTGCTCATACACAAAAAAACCCTGCAGATTTTTGAGATATTTAAGATCATACTTATACTGCAAATGCAAACTCTACAATCTTACACAGTTCTCAGCTCAAAAATTTATTTAAAATACTAGGCATTCAAAATGATGGAAATTAAATGCTAGGAAAGCTGACTGATAGCACATTTACTTATTCACATCGTTTGTTCTACATATAGGTGCTTCAAACGTTTGTGCATATCCATTTCATTTAGCAGCTTCACTTTAAACACTTTTTCATGGAGTCTGGTGAATGGATAAAGCTTCAACCAGTAAAAGACACTTTCGTCCAGACAAAATAAAAAAATCTCAATTTCATGGTTCAAGCTGTGTATCTGGGCTTAGATGTCTCATTCCATATGAAACTTCATTGAATATACTCCAGTCAAAAAACCCAATAAAGTTGGGCAAAGCAGGGAGGATTTAAGTTTTGTAAGAAATAGTTCTGTTGTTTCTCTCAAAAGGGAAGTAAGAAATAGACATACTCATGAAAGGTTTAGGTGATAGATGTTCTGTTAAATACACAGTAGAGATGTGGCCTCAAGTACCAAAAACCACTCTGCATATCAGCTCAGAACAGTTTCTGACTGCAAATTTCAACCAGAATCCTGCTCCCCCCATGCATACCTAGGCCTCTGTACTACTCTCTTCAGACCCATCCCTTTTTTTGGAGAGCCCAGCTCTGTGTTTACCATGATGACTATTGCTTGTTTTGAGGCACTCAGAACTGGCATTTTATATTGTATATACACTGTACTTAGTGGTATACATCACACAAGAGGAACTGCAAAACTTCTATGTTCAATCAAAAGTGACAGGATATGTCACATACAGCTCATCACTCTAACTTGGCACAAAAATACCTTGTTATACAAAAATATCTTTGCTGGGCAAAAGCTAATGTCTTTAAGGGGCAAGCATCAAGGGGTACCTGACATGCTGTCGTCTTCCTCTTCTTGTTGCCTCTCCATAACCTTTGATAGAGTCACCAAAAAAACCAATTATCTGCAAGAGAAAAGAGGTTTGAGTTGTCAGAAGGGATCACAAACAGATATTCCAGTATCAGCTCACACCTCTGCTGTGAATGAATCTTCTTTTAACAAAATGCCCCTAGAGAATCTAACGTGTCAAGAATAGAAGAGATTACGAAAGAGAACAGTTTAAGGAAAATTCCTCTATATTCTGATCCTTTTCTTTACAGTCCCGGAATAAATATCAAAAATAAATCCAACTGATATCTTCCATTTGTACTGTTCTGAGATGAAGATGTGTAAACTAACATTTTGTGTAAAAGGGAAAGAAAAAGCACAAATTGCTTGCTCATGTCTCTTCCAAGAGAGTATGTTTCAAAGTTTAAAATGCAAATGCATTCCCCTTCACATTATCTAAAAAACACTACTGAATAAGAAATTCAGTACTTTTTTCCAGATGTATAAAGTCAGAGTAGATTAACTTAGTCTTAAATTTACTTTAAAATTGGTTAGAAAGGGAGGCTAAGTGTTATTGTGCAAGTACTGGAAAGAAATTTTAATTCTACAAACTTGTTCCAAAGCAGTCTTCATTTTTATTCTAGCAACAATTTGTCACTTCATTTCTAGGTTATCCTCAAAGGTATCTGTGGTAATCTTGTTTGAAACACGTTTTGTCTGTAGTAATGTTTTTTAAAATCTGGTTTTACATTGATTTTTGTTTACACCTAGCTATGACGACTGTGTGATCCCGTGACTGTTCTCCACCTCTTTTCCTGTTAGCCACAGGAATGTTAATTGTGCTTAAAATCAAGAATTTAAATTCCTGGATATCTATGCAGTGCATCACAGATTGGCAGAACCATGGCAAAGTGTCACAACAGAATGACTGTCCTGAGAAAAGGCAGCAGGTTACATCTACAGAACTTGCGTGGGACCAGCTGCCTCTCTGACCTGCACAACTCAAGTGCTACATTTAGCAGGCACTCAGGGATGTCCTAAGACCTTCTGTATGGTGATATAAGCACATGCTCTGAAGGGCAGACTGTGTTTCCATCCTTTTTTGTGCTGTGGCACACTCACTCTGCTACTAGCAGGCTAATTCACACAGGCTCAATGCTTGCACTGTCTTGCCCTAATGCTACTCTGGAGACCATGACCCACCCCATGCCAGCTGAAAGCACTGGCAGAACTGCCAAGCATGTGGGTCTTCGCATAGCTTGTGAGATTCCTTGCGTGAACTTTTGACTTGAAGAGTGACAGTAACCACTGAGAAACATAAACTTACGACTAAAATTCAAGAACCAACCTCAGGGTGAGATCTGCATTTCTCCAAGGCATCTCCATAGATCTTATTTGGACTAGAAGAAGAGAATAGCTCTTTAAAAATCACATAGAACAAACCACCTGCAACAGAAACAACAGCAAATGGAATGAAAGCTTATCAAACCAGATGGAATTAATGAAAAATGTCTTCTGATAAAGAATGTAATTAAAAAAATAACCTGTAACACCAATTCCAACCAGCACCACAATAAAATAGGTAAAGTCTCTTCCAGCTTCTTTCACTGAAATAAGACAGAAAACAACACTGAAGTTACAACATTGGATAATAAGACTTGTATGACTTTCTTACATAAATGCTCTTCTGTTAGTCTGCAGCTCAAATAATATTTTGTCAGGAGAGAAAATTCCAGTAAGTTTCCATAATGCCTCATCACTGTAAAAGAGACCATGGAACATCTCGTATATTGTACAGGGCATGTTTACATCTCTGTGTTAAGCCTTAATATTTTCTGTTTGCTAGATGTTTTCAAGATCCAAAGTAGCAATTACTGCTACGTTTTGGGTACATGAGAGCTAGCACTGCAGTACTCAAGCTACCACTTAAACCTATAATCATTGCAATCCTTACATGAAGGAGAATAGAATAAAAAAGTGAAAGCTTATAAATTTCACACGCTGAACATAACTAATTTTTCTTAATTATGAATCAACAGAACAATAAAAAGGGAGAATATTAGCCCAAAATATGTTTTATTTATTAACATAATTAACTGCTGTTTATCTGATTAGTTTTTATCTATCAATTTTGATCTAAAGTACTAGTAAAAGTGTTAGTACACACTGCAAAACAAGTCATATGAGATTCTTTGTTTCAAAATATTTTTTGAGTGCTTGGAAAAAGACTACTGACGTTTTAGTGATAAAGTGTGCCTTTCAATGGAATACAAGTCATAGAGAAAACCTTAATAACTATTTCTCCTTCAGTTTTCTAATCAGTTGAAGGTGTTTTTCATAAGCCATTTCAAAGCACTTCAAATTTCTGAGGCTAATTATGTAGTAACCACTTTTCACTGAAGTGAACGAGACCAACCAAAGTGAAGGTAATCCCATAAAGAAACTACTATCACATATAGAGATTTGACAATCTTGGAGGTGAACTTGTATCAACAGCCCTAAAGACAGGCTGCAAGTGATACGTTTCCCTTCTGAAAAGGCAAATGAGAGGCTATTACGTCTTGTGCCTGATACGACTTAAATCAACAGGCTGTTTAGAAGTCACATAATTTGTTCTGACTGTGCAATGCATACACAGAAATGCAACAGCTGCTCCAAACAATACGATGTGAAAAGAAACCGACTTGGTGTGCTGAGTTGTTTTTTTTTCCTAAATACTTGAGTTTTGGAGCTACAAAACTTCAGCTGCAGAGGGAACTGTCTCCAGCGCTTCTGAGCAGTACACAGCATCTCCCGCCTTACCTTTCTGAGCCGCCGACACCAGCGTTTCCTCGTTCAGCGCCCTTTGCACGGACACATCTTTACTATTATCGCCAGGTTTTTCAGCTCTCAGCCCTCCCGCCTGCGTCCCGATGCTCTGACGGGCGGCCCGGAGCAGCAACGAGGGCTGGTGCCGCCACCTCATGCAGGAGCAGGAGCAGGAGCAGGCCCGGTCCCGCCGCTGGTGCCGGTCCCCAGGAGCGCCCACCCGCGAGTGGAGAGCATCCAGCGGCCCAGGCAGCCCCGCCCGAGGGAGGCGGGCAGCGCCCCGGGCAGCATCCCGGCACAGCTCCCGCCGCCCTCACAGGAGCACTGCCGGGGCAGCCGAGCCGAACGGAGAGTTTGTGCCGCTCGCCACCGCTCTGCGATGTGGCGGGGAAGTGCCCGGGCACCCTCCCACCCCGAGCGGCCGCTGCCCCAGCTCAGGAGGCCCCCCTGACCCTCTACCACCGCCGGCCGCCGCTCGCCGCTGCCCCGGCGGAAATGTTGAGGACGGCGGAGCAGCGAGCGGCGGCAACGGGCCCTGGGAGCGGTAGTTTGAGCGAGCTCCCTCTCCCGCCCGCCGCCGGGAGCGGCTCGCAGCGCGGTCACTACAGCGCCCGCCATGCCCAGCGCCGCCGCCACAGCCACAGCCGCAGCCACAGCC
>VZTX01025311.1:440-33379 GCA_013400915.1 Pardalotus punctatus
AGGGGCTCTGAGCTCTCCCTGGATCCTCTTCTCCTGCTGGGATGATCCTGAACAAACATTTACAATCAAACCCCAGCTCCGTGCAGATCTTCCTGCACAAAAACTCTGTTCCAACCCATTTTTGTCACCTGTCACCTCCCTGATGTCAAGGGCTGTCAGAGGAACACTCACCCCCTCATCATCTCCCAGCAGCAAAGGCACAGCCCTCTCCTGCTCCCAGGAATCATTGAAATTCCCAGTGCAACACATCCCAGCTACATCCAATGGCACTGCACCACATCCCCCACTGATTTGGATCAGCAGTTTGATGGAAATTCTGAAGAAAATTGGCTGCAATTTCCAGGCAATGGAGCCACAGCCACATGCAAACCCCCAGCACACACACCTGCTCATCTGTTCTGCTATGAAGATAGTTTGGTTTTTATTTTTTTTTCCTTCTGGCTCTTAAAAATACATTTATTTTTTCAATTTTGTTAGATGGCAAATCCTTCTTGCTAAATTAACACCAACTGAAGTCATAAATCCTTATCTAAACAGGTAGAGAATTCACCTGGTACAAATGCATGTTGAAATACTGACCCCAGAGCAACAATTACTTGAATCTATGCATTGAAACACAAGAAAACAACTCTAATTTATTATTTTTCTAAGGAAAAAACCCACTCATGCACAGATGCAATGCACACCTTAGAAAGAATCCTGAAATATTGCTATTTTCCATGCAAGAAGTAATGGCCTGAAAATAGGTACTTTGAGATTCACCATGAATAAAATGTGCCTGGCTGCCTTTCCCTGATTAAAATAATAAATAACCAACCCATATTTTCACATACATACATCCTTGCTTAAGTGAGTATATTCCAGAGATATGTTAACATATTCAGAATTATTACTGTGGGTTTTTTTAAATCTCATGCTACGAGTTTTAGTCTTGTGTAGGATTTAAAAACACTGCATTAAAAATGGGGGAGCTACAAAGTGAGTTAGCTTCAGCTACTTCCCAAATTTTATAAAGCTATGCCGATGGTAACACAGCAAAATGCCTGAAAGCTTGAAGAAACTATTCATTTTAATTTTAATTTTAAAGTTATCTTTGCAGACTCTCTTCAGTCAGATAATCGATGAACAAGAAATAGGGAATGGTCTTTAATTTAAGCCTTAAACCCGCCAACTTCTTACTGTGAACTCTTGATTTCATAAAATCCTAGAATTTGGGTTTGGGTTGGAAAGGACCTTAAAGCTCGTTGTGTTCCACCCCCTGCCATGGGACACCTTCCACTGTCCCAGGGCGCTCCAAGCCCATCCAACCTGGCCTGGAACATTCCAGGGATGGGGCATCCACCTGGGAAAGCTGTTCCTCAATTCCAGAGCCTCACCACCCTCACAGTGAGGAATTTCTTCCTAATATCTCCTCTAAAGTTGCCCTCTGCCAGTTTAAAGTCATAACCCCTTATCCCATCACTCTCATTCTAACAGAGCAATGGGATGTTCCCAGAAAAAAAACACCTCACTATTCCCTGCAAGGCCATGTGGCTCCATTCCTGGATTTTGGCCACAGAACTGGTAAATCATGTTCTAAACCATTCCCCAAGCGCTCCCACACCCCTGGAGTTCCCTCAAACGCAGGGCAGAGCTCCCTGCCTCTTTGAGGAAATAATACCATGAGTTTTTGAGGAAATAATACCACGAGTTTTTGAGGAAATAATACCACGAGTTATTGAGGAAACTCAGGGCTGGCTTGGGCTAAATCTGCAAAGCTGAAGTGAGAGCAGCAGTCGTGAGTAATAAAAACGGAGATTTGCTGCAGCCAGAGGAAACGGGAGGGCGGCTGTTCCCCAACGCTGAGCTGCAGAAATGCCAACTCCAGTCTCGCTCCGGGCGGATTTCAAAGAGCAACTGCAAGACACAAGTCATGTTCTGCCCCTGTTGTTCTCTGCTGCTCTCAGAAAATTGCTGTGAAAATCGCTGCTCTGTGACACACACGGACTCATGTCCCTTCAGAGGAGAGACGGAAATTCTGGGATGCAAACAAAGGAAGCACGGCTGGGATTCACACTTCATCCTTTCGAAGGGATTTTGCACGATCAGAGGGACTGAAGCTGCTTTGTTGGTTGATCACAGGATCCTGGGATGATTCTGGGAGATCCAGGTGCTTCCAGACTTCCTCCCAGCAGAATTTCCCGCTTTCCAAAGGGCAGGAAGGCTCGCCCTGCAGGGAGATGCTGGCACAGAGCACAGCAGGCATTCCCTGGCCCCGCTGCCATCTCCTGACTCTGCACCACTCACTCCCATCCTCCAGATGGGATCTCCCACATTTTTAGACCGACTGGAGTGATCCAGTTTGCAGGGAGATCACACAGATGGGAAGGGAAAGGGCAGAAGCAAGGGATGGGGGGAGGCTGGGAAGGGGAACAGCCCTGGGGATCCACCCAAGTCCTGAACAGGCTGTTCCAGCTCCTGTCCAACACCCAGCCATGTGTTAGATAATAAATGGACATTAAACAAGCTGTTACAAAATTATTTCATGCCCTAACTATCACCTTTTACCTCTTGGACTGAACTTCTCCTGCAAGGCAAGCTCAAGTTGAAACCTGTAAGCTAAAATTTACCATCTGGATGCTTAATTTGGAATTAATACCCACACCAAAGGATGAAAAACAAGCATCTAATATGTATTTAATGCAATGCAAGCATTTAAATGGAACATAAAGCTACCAAATACCCGAAGAGCTAAAATTATAGAAAAGATTTTAGAGGAAAATCTTCATTTTAGATTCCAGCAGCACATATTAATGCAGTGAAAGGCATCTGAGAGGCTCTGCACGGGCTTGCATATCAATGGAAATGTACCAAAATAGCTATTCCAAAGTAATTATCCTAATGATAATCCACAATTAAAATGCTTTCTAATGGGGCTTGCAATAAAAATGTAATTGGTGATTAGGCCAAGATTCTGGTGCTTGTGCAGACAGCAATTTCTGTGCCACGAACAGCAGCACAGACAAACAAATACGATTTTTGCATCCAAGCAGGAGATTCAGACAGAGGCAGAGCCCAGCTCTGGGGTGAGAGCAGCCCAGAAGTGACACAACATTCCAGCTGTTGTGGAAAAACACAGCAGAGTTGCTTCAGTCATTCCTGAAGCACAGGAGCTGACGAAATTGAGCTCAGCCTAAAGGTCTGAACCCTGCCTGGGTCTGACCTTTACCTGTGTCAGGTAAAACAACAGGAGCTTTGAAAAGGAGGTCGGAAAAGTGGATAATAACATTCCTGAATGTCCAGAGGAGGCACCAGGATGATCAGAGGGATGGAGCACCTCTCCTGCCAGGAAAGGCTGGGGGAGTTGGGATTGTTCAGCCTGGAGAAGAGAAGCTCTGGGGTGACCGAATTGTGGAACAATTGAAGGGAACCTAGGAGAGAACTGGGAAGGGACTGCGAGAGTCTTGAGTGACAGGACACAGGGAATGGCTTCCCACTGCCAGAGGGCAGCGAGAGATGGGATATTGGGAAGGAATTCCTGGGTGGGGGGGGGNTTCCTGAATGTCCAGAGGAGGCACCAGGATGATCAGAGGGATGGAGCACCTCTCCTGCCAGGAAAGGCTGGGGGAGTTGGGATTGTTCAGCCTGGAGAAGAGAAGCTCTGGGGTGACCGAATTGTGGAACAATTGAAGGGAACCTAGGAGAGAACTGGGAAGGGACTGCGAGAGTCTTGAGTGACAGGACACAGGGAATGGCTTCACACTGCCAGAGGGCAGCGAGAGATGGGATATTGGGAAGGAATTCCTGGCTGGGAGGGTGGGGAGGCCCTGGCACAGGGTGCCCAGAGAAACCCCTGGATCCCTGGCAGTGTCCAAGGCCAGGCTGGACATTGGGGTTTGGAGCAGCCTGGGACAGTGGGAGCTGTCCCTGCCCAAGGAATGGGATGAGCTTTAAGATCCCTTCCAACCCAAATCCTTCCACGATTCTAAATTACACTTGATATGTGTAACTTCTCTCCCTCCCATTCACCCAACAAATTCACCCAAACCAGAGACCAGTTCCTGCGACAAAAACCCATTCCAAATAACAATATATGTCAGTGTGTCCAGCAAAAAGACATCCCAAAGTGATTTATTTTAAACCTGACACCGTACCCTATCACAAACCAAGGAATTCCCCAATTCTGCACCTGATGGCAAACAAAACCCCCTCCAATGAAGCACATTCTGCTGTAATATCTCAGTTTATATCAGGCAGAAATCCAACCTACAAAGCCTTCTCCCTTCCATAACCATCCCTGTGGTACCAACACAGCTCAGAGCACATTATTCTGCTGTTTGGGCAGCTGAATCCCTGTTCCAGCCTGGAGGGGGGACTGTCTCTTCCCAGACGAGCTCTCAGTAATATCAGTGCTGTCAGGAGCAGCTTGTTGCACCAGCTGCCGTGCTACATTTAGATAATAAATGTGTTTAACTACACGGAGAAGAAACAAAATTATGTCACATCCACCTCAGACCTGCTCATCCAAGCATCCCTGAAATGCATCTTTTCCATGCACCCACTCACAGGACACCCTGCAACCACAGCATCCAGCCACATTAATGAGGGGATTGAGCTCCAGTCCTTAATGAAATTAGCAGAGATAATTTGGAACTGCCCTGGACAAGGGTTCTGTTTTCAGCTCTGCAAGCAGCAGGATCTGCCTAATGATGCAGCAGCATCATGTGAGCTGCACCAGCTTCTTCTCCAGGTGGTAACCTGAAGACAGAACGTGTCAAATGTGCCCTGGTGGGGTCCAGCCACAGGTTTCCTACTAAAAAATGTGCATTTAAAAGACAAAAAAACCCCCACTGACATCTTTTCTCCCTAGTTTCTAATTTAAAGCATGAATGGTCAAAAATGCTTTTCTTCTTACTCATCTTATTTTTCAAAAGGCACCACTGTGTCTAATTGAAAAGCATATAAAAAACCACCCCAAAACCCAAACATCACACAAATGTCACAGATGAAGGTGCTAACAGAAAGTGTCAGTAAGGCTTGTGAGAGCTTGGCAGACGTTCCTTCTGAAATCTCTCCATAGAACATATGGGATGTTCCTCACTGATAAGTTTTAAGTTGTTATTAAAAAAAAAAAGAAGAAGAAAAAAAGGGAAAAAAAAGATACTTCAATCTAAAATGATGCTTTAATTTGAGGATTTTGTGCAGAATGCACAATTTATGCCAATAATTAGCATTTTAAAGCCTGTGCAATGCTGTCTGGTATTTCTTGAGGATGTGAGTGAGATTTACTGAAGCACATAAAGTCTTGTTTCCCTTTTTGAGAAAATATTTCATATGCTGGGCTGCCAGTTAGAGCAGAACTTATGGAATGAACATCTCTGCACTGTGACCTGAGCTGCAGTTAATGCACCCATTTAACCCCTCTATCTATGGAAAATGGAGGAGGGAGAAAGATAAAGCAGAACAAAAAATAATAATTCCAAGGCTAAAGTTTTATTTCTGATCACTGTTAAAACAGCAGCTTATACTGAGGCTATTTGCATTCCCAGTGTAATTCCACCCTACAAAAATTGAAGTTTTTACACGTATGTGTAAAAGCCCTTCTCACAGGAACCCCTGGGTTTGTCAGTATTTCTGTCAGCTCTGGTTGAGCTATTTGGGACACGCCTATTGAGCCATCTGTGTAATACAGATCTGTAATTAATACCTTTTTACCCTGTAATTAACCTTTTTAGCCTCCTCTTTTAGCTAATGAGGGATTCCTCAGTGCCACCTCGTCCCCCACAAATCCATCATCAGGACTTGATAATTTTTCTACGATTCAAAACCATCATTTCAGGCGCACAAAATCCCAGACTGCTTTGGGCTGGAAGGGACTCAAAGATCACAAAGTTCAACCCATGGATTTGGGTTTAGGACTTAAAGATCACAAAGTTCCAAGCCCTGGCATGAGCAAGGATGGCACTCACCAGACCAGGGCCTGACCTGGCCTCAAACACCCCCAGGAATTGGGAATGTCATTCCCAACAGCCATTAGCAAAGCACTCTGCACATTCAGTAAAGAGATTTCACAGCCTTTTGATCACATTTTGCTTTTCAGCCAGGCTCTGGGCACAGAGCTCCATGAGCAGCGCCACAGCAACAGCTTCCATCTCCATGAAGGGCTTCTGTCCCATCAGGAATGACATTTCTGTGTGTCCCCATTCCCCCTCTTTTACGGGATGCAATTTGCTTGCCCTCTATACCAACACCCAGCTCTGAGAGATTCCACTCTGAGATTAACTTTCCCATATCACTTAATCAAAAATTTTCTGCTCAGTTATTCACTTCCTATTTCTAACCCATTTAATTCAGCCAGGTACCACTTAGAAACAACATTCCCTTTGGTTTTGACCAGATGAAAAACCTCTCCCTGCTCAGGAGAGTCACTGACCACAGGTGCCAGGATTTCACATGGAATCCTTTTGGCTGGAAGAAACTTCCAAGGTCATCGAGTCCAACCTGTGCCCAGTCCCCACCTTGTCTCCAGCCCAGAGCTCTGAGTGCCACGTCCAGGAATTCCTTGGACACCTCCAGGGATGGGCACTCCAAACCTCCCTGGGCAGCTCCTTCCAATGCTGGGAAATTCTATGGAGAAATTTCCATGGGGAAATTCCTCCTGATGTCCAACCTGAGCCTCTCCTGGCACACCTTGAAGTTATGTTGTCTCTAAAAGTCGCAAGTGCTGGTGATAAAATCAGAATAAATCTTTGCTCTTCTGGCTTTCCCTAAGTCCACACATCCCAATTAACATAAAAAATAGTTTTTTAAATTAACATAAAAATAGTGTACCCACAATGTAGAGATGATTACTGTACATCAGTACAGTAATAATTCTAACTCTACAGTAGCTTGGACTCTGCCACTGAAATATTTTCATGTATTTGTCATATAGTGTTAACTGTTGCATCCGAACCCATCAAAATAGGGAACAAAATTAGAATACGATAAATCAAATACATAATACAAAGAAAATTACAATAAAAATTAAGATTCGTATCTAGTTACAATTATATACACAACCTAAGGACTCTGAATACTCATACCAAATAAAATTATGATGAATGACTCGGGGGAAGAGGAGGAGAAGGAAGCAGAGAAAGATTCAGCCCAAACCAAAGGCTCTGCTGCCACTTAACAACAACAGCCTCACACTGAGGCCACTCCAAACATTCCCAAGCACTCACATGGCTGTGTTTTTGATGATCCTCCCTTGGTCCATTTTCTGCCCAATCCCATGCACCACAAACACAATGTGACTGGTCTGTGGTGGCTTGTCTTCTAACGTGGCTTCTTCTACATAGCCTCGATGTAGCCTCGTCCCGCTGCTTGAAGCTGCAAAAAAGAACATTAATCCCGCATCAGTGACATTCTGTCCAGTGCAGGGGTCTCATCTGCTGACAGAAGCCTGGCTTTTTGCAGAGCAGCCCAGTAAAAATCAGATTATATAATGTATAATCACAAAATTAAAGGATTAGGATCTATTTTTAAATATATGCACTTTTACATCTCTGGAAGGTTTGAGCACCCAGGTGATATCAACACCCATTTCCACCGCCAAGGGAACTCGTTTTGGGTACGTTTTGGAAACAACTCTCAGAAAACAGTTGTGTAACTGTGCAATCCCCTTCTCCTGGGTGTCTCAATCATCAAACTTCCTTCTGTCCCCACCTCACTTCCACAGGAAGGATCATGGAAATGACCTGGCCACGTAAGCCATTAAGTGTTGTCACTTCATCCACCCCAATTCTGAGAGCTGCCTGAAACCGCCCACGATTTTTCATTTTGATGGGGAAAACCTGCTTTATTGTGAGCTGATCCAACCTCAAATTTCCCCACTCGTTCTCCAGCTGGGTGGCCAAACCAAAAATCAACTCCCCAGGGTAAATGTGGGCATTTTCTCCCAGCTGTGCCGATGGACTGACACACCCGTGGGCACAATGTGCCTCCATCCCCCTCTAGTGACACTCAGGGGACCACGCCAGGCGCCAGTGCTGGCCTCAAAAACTGCCACTAACGACTTCTCTGGGTTTTAAAAAGGAGGAAAACATCCCAAACCCACCAAGGGGGTTTTTTACCCAAGACAGGTTTTGTTTACCAAGTGAGCTTCTATTTGATATTTCTCCCCCCAAAAATATTTAGGGCAGATCTTATTATTTATTACACATTATCACAATGGTGTTCTGCATCCATGAGTTCATTTCTTCTGGAACTGGAGCGCTGAATGATATTATTTTTTGAGGAAACATTAATTAAGTATCCACCCAGGAGCCCTGGGGGGTAAGAGGGCATTAATTACAGGGCAGAGGGATGGAGATTAAAGTCAGACCTATTACCTGACCTTGTCTCTTCAAGGAACAAACCACATTGTTTTGATGTCCTGCACAGGACAAGTTCCCATTTTCTAGGTTGGCCATAATCTGATTTTTCCTTGAGAGACACCACATTCTCTCCCAACCATCTCAGCCTTGCTGCCTTTCTGACTGGGAGTTTTGAGCTTAAATGAGCCTGAATTCCTACTGGAAATAATTTCTGTCTAAATGCCCTTTCCTGTCAGTTCATACTTCTGTTCCATGAACAGAGAAAAAGGCTGGATGGAGGTGGGGAGAGGAAAGGTATGGTCATGCATTTAGGGAATGCATCGCAGTATGTAAGTACCCAGCAGTAAAGGAAGGCTGCAAAAGGAACTGTAATATTTACATGAGTACAGTAATAATTCTAATTCTAACTCTACAGTAGCTGCTGGATTCTGCCACTGAAATATTTTCATATATTTCTCACATAGTGCTAACTGCTGCATCCAAACCCATAAAAATAGGGAATAAAATTAAAATATGATAAATCAAATATTGAATACAAATAAAACTAAAATAAAAAATTAAGATTAATATCTAGTTACAATTATATACACAAGCTAGGGACTCTGAATACTCATATCAAATAAAAAAATACAACGGCCAAAGTGGGCTACTCGCATTAAAACTCAAAATTTCCTTCTGGAATTAAAGCAACAAACTTAAAATGCCAGCATTTCCAACATTCTTTACAAAGATTACCTTTGGAAAACCCCAACTTTTGTGTAACAGTCCTCGCAATTTTGGATGTGGTGGCATCACTGTACAGATACACTTCATCCACGCTGTGCCAGTCCACGTGGTTGCGACTCAGCTTTAGACTATGAATAGCTGCAGCAAAAAGGAACAACGCTGGAGTTACGTGGGTAAGAGGGGAAAAAAAACCTCTTTAAACAGAGAGAGAGAGAGAGAAGGGGGATTTACACACAAAAATCTAGAGCTCCGTGATGCCTAAATTCCTGTTATTTCTTACCTGGAGAAATTTTGACGTTTAGGATTAATCTGAGCAGGACAAGCAGCAGTTTTGGGAGACCACCTGTGAGGACATTTCACATATTGCCCTCCCACCCTCATTTTGGGGTGGGAAGTTCCCAAAATATTCCCTTAGAGGGGGCAGGGTGATGGATCCTGAAGTACTAGAGGTACTTCCAGGTGTTTTCACCAGTAAAAAAGCAGAATTTCAGCCCTCTCTCCTCTGAGAGCTGCTCTGCTCTAACACAGAGGCTTTCCAGGCTCCCTTGCTAGAAGGCTCCGTTGCATTTCTTCCCTTTCAGAAATATCTCAGAGCTGGAAATGCGCTTCAATGAGCCTCTGAATGAGCAATTTCTGGCACAGAACAGAATCCAGCTCTTTCAAAAGCCACTAAGAGCTCCAGTGGTTGGGTGTTTTTTTTCTGCGCGCTGATTGTGTTTTCCAGATTTGGAACCGACTGAGCTGCGGGCCCGACCTCATGACACCCAGCCTGACTGTCAGGATGAAACAACGGGCATGTTGTGATGCAAATCAAAATCATCTCAGGCTTGGGGCTTGCAGGAGCCACAGCTGATTAAAGGAATTTGGATTTCACCAAAATTCGCCGCTGAGGTCTCCTCGAATGTGAACATTTGGAGAGCTGACAACAGCAATAGCCCTGTGCCCAAAGAAATGGTTATTTAACTGTCACTGCTCTTGCTGAGAAGTCGAAAGTCATGGAAAACACCCAGAGGGGTTGTTTTGGGGTTGTTTTTCCCACAGCAAGCAGAGCAGTAACCTGTCTCCTACTTGAACCACCCGAATGAATTTTTTATACTCTCCTAAAAACATTCTGAGAAAGCCTGAGCCATCACAATATCCAGTTTTAACTCTGCTGCAGCACAAACCAGCCACGCTCAGCCAGATGTTGTGACCTTTCTCCTGTAATATTTTTTGTTTCTTCGCCAAAGCAGACAGCCTTGACATAGACTGATGAGAAACCAAATGAAATCTGTAAGGAACAGGGGGATTAGGAGAGGATTAGCCCTTGTGTTGTGGTAAACAACTGACTCACCAAAATAACTGGAATGACATCGTTGTTTTACACTGACAGAGCAAGAAGAGGAAGGGAAATAAGCCTGACTTTGAAAAGCCAAAATGGCCTGTCCAGAAGGTCTTCAAGAATTGTTCCATCTCCATTTTGTAAAATCCCTCTCAGAGAAAGATCCTGGGGAAGCTGGCAGAGGAGGGATGGAAGTTTGATGCCTTTGGAGGAAGTTGTGTTCAATGTCCAAAAAAAAGAAGAGATGTGGTTGAATTTCTTACTACCACTGGAAAAACAGCAGTCTGCGGAGCAATGATCCTTAAATTCCTTCTGGAATCGAGTCCTGACTCTCTATTGGAAAGAATATACAGGAAGAAGCAGCTTTTCCCTACCCTGCATGAATTATTCTCACAAATTCCTGACTTCTGTGTTGTTTTTCTGAACGTGGACGTTGAAGGAATATCAGCATCAACTACAAGACGTGGAAGGACTGCGGAATTGTAAATGGAGTTCAGCAGGGCCAAGTGAGCCTGGGGCAGGGCAATCCCAGGCACANAGGTTGGACATTGGGGCTTGGAGCAACCTGGGACAGTGGGAAGTGTCCCTGCCATGGCAGGGGTGGCACTGGATGAGCTTTAAGGTCCCCCTTGACTGAATTCTGGGATTCTCATTCTGGGATTCCAGCCCTATTCCTCTGCAAATTCAGTAATGCTTTCAAAAGAGAACCGAAAAAACTGAGTCTACTGTTGACAAAATATCACTTGAAACTGCCAGCGATCTTCAGGGGGACCAGGCTTGTCCCTTGACAGCAGTGACCTCTCCAAAATGTGTTATTAATAAACTCATTGAATTTAAGCTCAGATACATTTCTTACACTACTTGGACTATAAACTCTTCCTTTCTACCCAGCACACAGAACAAAACAAAACAAATCACGTGTTGATCCTTGATTTTCAGTTTTCCTTTAGCCACGAAATAGCAGGAGTTTTTAGGGAAGTGACAGGATCCAGAAGAGGCATATGGACAATGCTTTTCAGAGGATTTGCCAGTAAGGTAAGAAATTTTGCAATTTTAATTGACATATTTACATTCCGATTGTCTCAGGAAATTTTGCAATTTTAATTGACATATTTACATTCCGATTGTCTCAGGAAATTTTGCTCACAGACACATTCCCTGCTTTGCTTTGTGGTGCCTGTCCATGCACAAAGTCCAAACCACCAGCAGAGAGCCTCTATCACTGGAAAGCAGCGGCTGCAGGACATTCCAAAGGCACCACACAGTCCAGGGCAGGATTTGGGATAACACTTCCAAGGTATCTATCCTACCAACCAGGACTAGGCACATTCCTTTAAAAGTTAAGGAATCTCCTGGACCAAACAAACCAAGCTGGGGGGCATCTTGGCACTCTGTTCTGAAATTCCTTGGGATGCACCACTAAAATCCCATGGGATGCACTGCTTGGGGATCAGTGCCACGGACCAACCCCCTTAGCGAGGTGGGGTAAGATTTTTATCTTCCTTTTTAAATTTATTTAAATATTGGGATGTCTCTTCATCCTCAAACCCCGGATGTGATGTCCACAAACCTGCCCCAGGCTGGACTGGGCTTGGAGCAACCTGGGAGAGTGGAAGGTGTCCCTGTCCATGGTAGGGGTGGAATGAGATGGATTTAAGGTCCCTTGCAACCCAATCCATTCTGGGATTTGATTCTGTGATTATCTGACAGTGAAGAGATTTATGAAGACCCTTGAGAGTTCAACCAAAAGGAGCTTCTGCTGCTGACAGCCCCAGGGAGCATTCATAGTGAGACAGGGAAAACAAAAATGTGTCTTTGGAGAGGATTTGACAGCAGTCTGAAAACAAACATCCTAAAAAAAAAAAGGAAAATATGCAAATTGTGCTTTGCAAGTATGGGATATCAGGGGCTGCCACTGCTGGTTTGAAACTGAACCTGAGGGAGGGACAGTGATGTTCCCTGAGGATGAGGAGATAACAGGACTGACATTCCCCGTGCAGAAGGAGCAGTGACTGTCCTGGAACCTCCTGGCAGCTCCAGAGGGGCTCAGACTGACAGCTCGGGGGCCGTGCACGCCAGGAGCTGTCACAGCGTGGCACGAAGCCACCAAGGCGTGTCCCAGCCTGGCAGAGGGAGCCACGGCACAGAATTCCCATCAGGGGAATCTTTGTGCTCATCCTCTGCCCGCTGGGTCCTCCAGGAGCACAAATTCCACACCTGAGGAGTCTCCCAGGGCATCAGGCTGGGATCCTGCCGAGCTTCACTCAGACCTGACTGCCCAGGACACCTCTCCCATCAAACCACGGGGACAGAAATGTCCCCCTGGACCACGTTTCTCACGGATTTATTCCCACGTGGCACTTCCCTGACTGACAGCATTCCTGCAGACATCTCTGCAGCTGCATCTTCCCCAGCTGCAGGGAGACCTCACAGATCTGCACACTTTTCTGGAGAAGAGAAGGCTCCAGGGAGCCTCTCAGAACTTGGATAGGGCTTTTAAAAGAGGGGGAGCAACTTTTTACATGGGGTGGTAGTGATAGGACAAGAGGGGAGGGTTTTAAACTATGGGAAGGGGATTTTAGATGAAATGTAAGGAAGAAATTCCTTGCTCAGAGTGGGCAGGCCCTGGCCCAGGGTGCCCAGAGCAGCTGGGGCTGCCCCTGGATCCCTGGCAGTGTCCAAGGCCAGGCTGGATGGGGCTTGGAGCAACCTGGAATAGTGGAAGGTGTCCCTGCCATGGCAGGGGGTGGAATGGGATGGGATTCAAGGTCCCTTCCAACCCAAGCCTTTCTAGGATTTGCATCTGGGATTGAAGGCCAAGTCCTTGGAAATGAGGCTGGATTTTGGTTTCCTTTGTAGCCAGAAATTAGAAATAAAACATTTTTCAGGAATACCAACCCAGACAGTATGAGCACAGGGGAAGGCTCAACCCCACTGGGGATGAAAGATGGGATCAAGAAAGGATTTCTTTCAGCTGGAGAAATCAATGGTTACTATCACACAAACCTCCAGGTTCACCAAGACAGATGAATACTGATGGGAAAAAAAACAAACCCTAAAATGTTCAAATATAAAAAAATGAAGAGGTAGCCATAAAATACAGAACAGATATTCCTAAAGCCTTGAAGAACCCAATCTTAATTAGGCTTCTGACTCATCTTGAATGAAAGAAATAGAGAACAACCGAGGAGCACAAACCCTGTGCTGTGTTTATGCTCATGGCAAGAAACCCATGGAGAAACCGGGGATGTGGAAACATCCCCCAGCTGAAGGAGCTGAGCACCTCCTGGGGCCAAGTGCTCACAATTAAACACCTTTTCCAGCTAAATACCTGCCCTTCTATTTGATGCCTTCATCCACCTGCCAAGAGCAAAGCACGGGATTTTTTCTCCCAGAGTTTGATGGTGCTCGAGTCAAAAAATCAATCCAGGGAAAAGCATCTTTGAAGGGCTCAGAGCTGCTACTGCCTCCAGTGACAAAGACACTGTCATTCCAGTCAGGATAAAGACCAGAGGAGGATACAGACTGTCTCAAAACCTTTCCTGCCTTCTTTTTTTTCCCCAAGGATTTTTAAATTAATCTGTCTTGAAAGCAGCAGGTGCTACACAAAAGACTGACACACGGTACAGGGAGCTGAGAGCATCATTTGGCTGCTGTTGTTCCTTCTTAAACAGCTCTGAGGTTCTGGGACATGAACCTGTAGATTTAAAAAGCTTTTCTTACTTATTACAAAAAAAACCCACATGAGAAAGGCCATTGGTGTTAATTAAAAATGTCTCACACTGCTGTCGTTTTTATATTGCACTTTTTACCAGCTCTCAATTCATCAGTGCCACTGTTTGTTCCATAACCACCTAATTCCAATTTTTTTAATTCAAGCACATTCATTACCACAACTGAATGTGATCTGAGGGAAAAAAATGCACGACATGATTTTGAAATTACGATTTACAAAAGAAAAGGCAGAAATCCTTTCTTATTGCTCGAGTTGCACTGATTCACCTTTATCAGACTCGCATTCCTTGTGTGAAAAAGTTCACTACAAAACATTTTGATTTCAGGCATTTTCATTTGGACCCAAATATAAAGAAAAACAATTAAAGGAGGTAAAAAGGCGAACATTTACGCACGTCAAAATAAATTCTCAGCGTTCACAACATCCCCAGCAGCTAAAAGAACACAAGGTATGACAAGAATAACTCCAAACCTCCCACATGCATTTACATTTTAAATTAAAGGTTTTAGAAGTCTCGCTCCATAATCACTGCAGTGAGTGAAAGTTTAATCACTGCTGGCTTTAATGGTGGCAGAGAGAGCCCAGTGACAAGAACTTTGGAGCGTTCTGCAATCATTAATGGCTCCTGGAAGATCTCCCCCCGCTTTCTGAAATAAATTTGCACAACATCAGCTGCTGCAAAGGTCAGGGCTGTTTTCTGCAGCACAGCAGCCTTTAGCTATATTCCACACAGCTCCCCATGTCCAGAGTCTCATTTCATTCCAAAGCTGCAGCAAAAATAAATTACAACATAAATTTAAAGATTATTATCCAAAAGAAAGCGGCAAACAAAATATTATCTGGCAGAAAACCTCCGTTCCTTCTCTGACAGAATTTATCTCATAACAGACCTGCTGCAATTCTAAAAAGACTTTTATATTATTGGAAAAAACCAAACCACGCGAAAAGAGCGTAAGAAACAAATGCTGACATTTTTCATCAGTCGCAAACAATTATAATAAGAATTACTGCGTGACACTGCGAGAATCTACTTTTCTCTAGGACTCACAACACTTCTACTTTTCTTCTAAGGTTTATGATGCTTTTTCCTTCCCCTCAGAAGGAAATGGCATGAATACAGCTCAAAAAAACTGAAGCATGTAAATCTAACATTTAATGGAGACAAGCAAACTAGAATTTAAAGCTTCCTAAGCCAGGAGCACTACAAAAAAAAAAAAAAAAAAAGGAAATCTCCAATTACTGTACCTTGGGAATGCTTTCTCTTAAGACATGCAGCATCTGATTTCTCCTTATATCCTCTCCATTTGAACAAAGAAGGGAGGGAGAAGGGAGGGAGGTAGTAGAGAACTAAAAGTAAAAACGTGAGCTTCAAAGTAAAATTTTTAAAAGGGGTGTCATTTTTTTTCATTAGTATCACTTTTAATAGGAAGAAAAAAAAAAGATACATTTTCTGGAAAGAACTAGAAAGTATACACTTAAAAAACCCAGATTTTCTAGCAGAAAGTGTGAGGTCCCAAATTCAATTTCTTCACTCTTCATAACCAGTTAGGACATCACAACAGAGCTGAGGGCATCAGTAAGAGACAGCTGGGCCATGGTGAAATCAGAGTCACACGAATGAAGCATCGTCCCCTTCCCTGGTATGGGGTACAACACACTGACCCTTCCTAAATGGACATCAAACAACTCCATTTTCACCACAGCTCTGCTTTTTTTTTTCCTTTTTCCCCAAGAGTGTAAGAGGATGGTTAAAAGTTAGATTAGACAAAATATCCTCCTGTTCTGCAAGGCCCCAGGAGCACCCAGCACTCCCTGATCCAGTGAAATTCCATCCTTGTGTCACCTGCCCGTTATCCTGGTCCAGGATGTCTCAGTACAGGTGTAAATGAAGTGAATTTATTGTTGCACATCGCTTCTCTGGAGGGGAGGAATATTGGGCTCAGAGCTACAGCACTTGGGATTCCAGGGAATAATTTAGTTTACAATATTTTACCGTCTGTGGGAACGCAACCCCCGGGAAGAATGAACACAGGAAACTCGAGAAAAATAGAAGAAAAATTGCTTTTCATGGTGAGGGTGGTAAAACACTGAACAGGCTTCCCAGAGAGGTTGTGGAATCTCTGAAAATCCCCCAGGAAACATCCTGAGCAACCTGCTGCCATCAACTCCATGGCTCTGAGCAGGGAGGCTGGATTTTAACATCCCCAGAGATTCCTCCTGATCTGCACAACTCTAAGATTCTATGAACAGGTCTTTCCCATTAAAGGTTAACTTAGCTGTGACAAAAATCTATATCAACTTTTTATCCAGAGAGAAAATACTGTTTGAAGCCTAGGGACAAAAAAAAAAAAAAATCAGCTCTTCCAAATGCATTTTTTAGAGGTTTTGTGGCATTAACCACACGCTGAAATTCTGTAAGAAAAAAACCAACAGAGTTATGCTGTCTCAAAATCAATGCATTGAAATATTAATTCTGACTCTGACTGACAGGATTTTTTTTTCTGTATTTTTTATCAACTATCATGGAATCACAGACTTGATCACAGAATAACTTCTGGCAGAGGGACTGCTGGGGTTCATCTATTCCAATCCTCTTCCCAGAGCAGGATCAACTTTAAAGTCAGATCCAATTTCAGGTTCGAATCAGGTTGCTTGGGTGATTTCCAGCTGAATTTTGAGCATCTCTCTGTGCAAATACAAAGAACTGTATCTATTCCTACCTTCCTATCACATGAATAAAGCTTTCAGCTTCACTCTATCATCATTAAACGAATATACCTGCAAAAGATCATGGAGCAATGGATGATAGGAACTGAACTGCTCTTGTTTTATCTTACAACAGCCTGGGTATGACAGAAATCTCTGGAAAATGCTGCTCCTTTCATGGGCTATTTCAGATCGGTGCTGAACTCACTGTCTGAGTATGAAGAAAAGGCAGTTTCTAAATCTTATGTCATTCTGTAAATTTTAAGCTTATTCACTGCTAAATAGGTGTCTCTGTCCAGCTCTCCTGGAGCCCCTTCAGGCCCTGCCAGGGGCTCTGAGCTCTCCCTGGATCCTTCTCTTCTCCAGGTGAGCACCCCCAGCTCTCCCAGCCTGGCTCCAGAGCTGGACACAGAATTCCAGAGGGGTCTCACCAGAGCAGAAGGAGGGAATCCCCTCCCTTGACCTGCTGGTCTCGCTGCTTTTGATCATGAAGTGCCCCATTTCCACATCCTGCCATTATAAAAATGATTTATCTGATGCACTGAAGGGGATCAGACACCAAGAGGAGTCACTGAATGCAGCTCATTTCGCAAGGCACGGAATGAAATACCTCGTAAGGATGAAAATCAAAATACAACTACAATTTTCTCGGCAAAGGAGTGATCTCCATGGCAAAGAGAGCTTGGGAAATCATTCCCTGTCACCTGTGTTTTCTGTCACCTTCTGCATTTAAAGCTCCCAAAAACCACTGGAAGTCAGCATGGGCATTATTTGCAGGCTGGAGGTTGGAGACTCTTTTCCTGAATAATTCTGCACTTTCAGAGGAAGGTTTGCTTGGATTAAGAGTTGAATAATGGACCATTTATCCATCCTGTCACCAACAAAAGCCCTGGATGAAGCTTGGTTATTTCCTTGTTAACACGCCACAATTCAAGAGAAGAATTAATAAATCTAATCACTGGAGTAATTCTGACTACAAAGAGATTGTTACAGCAGCTTGGATTAATTTTGCTGAGGAATCAGAGGACATGGCCAGTTTTTCATCCCTCACAATGCTTCATCACAGCACTGGGAACAGTCACTTTGCTTCCCAATGAATATTTACAGATTGATTCCAACTTTCACTGATCTTAAATAACAGGAGCCTGTAAACCTTGATGGCACCAAAATCTGTTTCACACAGGATGCAATTACGACAAATTGGAGCATTTCAGAAATTTATAGACTGAATTCAGGTAATTACATTTACTTCAGCAATAATGCAAGTTGCAAAGCTTCTCCCAGTGCCACTGCAGATGGGAATCGTGGATGCCAGAGGATCCAAGAGGTATTGAGAGGCACATTAGAACGACAAAACCACTTTGCACACACTGATAGCTGTGAAATTGTTGTCTTGTAATTTTCCTGCAACTCTCCTATAACAACTAAAAAAACCCCATTGAAACTTATTGGTGACTTGACATATATTCCATTTGAAGGGATGCCATACATAGCTTGGGTTTTTTGATTTTGTTGTTTTTTGGTTGGGTTTGGGTTTTTTGTTTGGTTGGTTTTGTTTGGTTGGTTTTTTCTTTGTTTTGTGTTTGTTTTGCCTTTTTCTTTTTTAACTTGAGTTTTAGAAAAGGCACTGGCGCCTGAATTTGGACTTTCTTTTTCTGATCTTTTACGTTTTCATAAATGTCAGTGATCGTATCTTTCTTATCGCTCTCCCCAATCTATCCATCATCAAATCTAAAAATTTCTGTTCCATAGTCCAGACTTTATCTAAAAAAACCCCCAACCCTGATTTCTCTTATTTACTCTATAAGGAAAATCCAAGTACCATGGAAGCCATCCTTCCTCCCATCCAAAATTAAGCTACCAAGGGCTGGGAGCAACTGGGAACCACAAAGATTTTGCTTTCCATGTGAAAACATAAATCCCTGCCACCAACAACCCTGAGCTTTGTGCCTCTGGGACAATAAACCAGCACAGACACACAGAAACACAGGTAAAAGTGCCTTCTGGAAGGGTTTTTGTACAGGCACAGTGCTGGGGCTCGGGGTCACAGCACCTCATGCACCCTTTTAGACAGAGCTGTTGAAGCAGAAGATTTTTCTGCAGCCTTGGCCAGATGAAAAGATCTTTTAAAGTAGCACAAATAGGAAAGAAAAAAAAAATTCATAAAGTCCTCACTAGTTTTAAAGGAGAGTTAGAAACTCTCTGTAATGCTGAAAAAACTCCCTAAAATCAACAAATGACACCCTGGTTTTCCTTACAGTAATTACAGAATTGCCCTGAGTAGTGCTATGCATCCAATTTATTACCAAGCTTTTACTTGTGTGGTCGTGCAGTTCACACCTAGGAACTCATGGCTTAAACACAGCCATTTCTACACTGTGTAACTGCTTTGTTCAAAGCTGTAGTTTAAAAATAAAGACATTTATCAAGTTATATTTCTTTATAAAGAATAATACAACCAAATCCCTACTAAAATATATTGAGGGCCCTCTGTACTCGCAGCTCGTGGTTTGCAGATCGCTCACCAAAAAGTGCGAAAGGCAAAAATACTGAATTTTTGCTGTGCAATAGCTGCTCTGAGCAATCAATTCAACTGTATGCATTAAATAATAGACCAGTAATCCCAGAAATCTATTTTTAAAAATGTTCCATGCATTAGACCAAGATTCCCAGCAACACGAACTGAACATCCTCAGCCTGCTCATTAAAATGTAAGGACTTCCCTAACAGAATGAATGCCCAAGATTTACTACAGCTGAAAACTAATAAATTCAGACTGAATAAAAATGGAAAATGAAATGTGATTTGTAAAACTGATCCTACTCCCTTTAGGGCAGAATTAGGGCTGCTGGCCAGAGAGCTATCAGCCAGTTTGCATTTGGACACTGACTCTTCTTGACCCATCAAGAGATTTTAGTTCGAAGTGAGATTTCAAACACAATTAAAAAATATGAAACAAGATGGGAACAAGATGTTTATCCACAAATATAATTTTTACAGTGTTCCTCAAGCGTGCTGCAGCAGGAAATCCTACACTGGAAAACGGGAGGGCAAACTGACGCTCCCCACTCTGCAGGATGAAAAACCAACACAGATCACATTCTTACTTAGAAAAAGCAGACCCCAAGTGTCCAAAAAAATGCATTATAGTGATCTAAACCATCTTACCCTCCTTCCCATCAACAGGTTTGGATATTTCCATGTCAAAGCTCTCCTGCAGCTGCTGGCCTTTGAAGCGGTTGAGATGCTCCTGTTCTATTAAGTTACTTTCCTCCTCTTCCAGAGGCTGCCAAGTCCCATCAATAAACCACTGTCCACGCATTACAGGGATCTTTTCCGTTTCTAAAAAAAACAAACAAAAACAAAAAAAGGGTTTTTTTACGCAACGAATCGCAAACCGAGAGCGGGAAAGAGGGGAAGGGAATTCTGTTGGGTCTGTTGAGGGGATCCCTAACAAGGTAACGTCAAAAGCCTCAAAAAATACACCTGCCTTTTCCCATGAAACAAGCAGTGTTAATCTGCAAACCTGAGCTAACAAGGCCAGATTTTCCAATTGTGTGTGAGGATGTGAGAGATGGAGAGAAAACCAGAATCCCAGAATGATTTGGGGTGGAAGGGACCTCAAAATTTATCCAGTCCCACCCCCTGCCATGGCAGGGACACCTCCCATTGTCCCAGGGTGCTCCAAGCCCCGTCCAGCATGGCCTTGGACACTGCCAGGGATGGGGAGTCCACAACCTCTGGGCAACACAGTCCTTTGGGAACTGCATTTCCAAAAGCCCAAATTGCACATCAATTAGCACCAATGGTGGTATTTAAAAATGCAAGGTTTTTTTTTCAAATTAAAATCAATGTTTTACTCGAGGCTGGTTTTCGTTGCTGTTGTTCTAGTTTCACTTTCAGTTCTCTAGATGAGGAAAGTGGGGGCCCAGCATTTGCTGTGCAAGTGGCAAAAGAGAAATCTCTAAGAAAAATATATCTTGGTGCTTATTCTACATCAAACTGTGCTTATTTGTTGCCCACACTAACGACTGGGGCTACAGGGAGCAAAAATTCCCCTTTTATACCCATCCCTGCAAGCAAGCGGTGACAATAACATCCATTGTAACTCAGCTTTGAATTTCCCCTCCTACATCTGGAAAATCAGGGAGAAATACAGTGTGTGCCTGTGCTCCACAAGCCTCAAAGATCCCAATTCCAAGTTTTCATGGGATTAACACAGATTTGGGTCCCCTGAGAGCACAGAGAATTGAGAACAGTGACCTCCAGTGCACACTGGGCTTGTATATGTGTGTATATATATATATATTTATCTATATAGGCATGTATAGACTGACTCAGCCAAATGCAAATATCCTGTGTGTGTTATACTGACCACAAAGGTTTAGCTCTACAAAGCAAATAAGAACTCAACCACAAAAAAAAAGGCTTAAAAAAGGAGATGAGGGGAAAAAATAGGCTTCACTGCTCAAGAATCTGTTCTGACCTGGAGGGTGGAAATTAAAGCTGGAAAGGACAAATTGGAAAAGAAACAATAGATGCAAAGAAGCAGCAAATGAAAAGCAGGTAAAAATTAAACATGAAACAACAGATTTCAGAGTTAGTGAGCACAGGAGGGATCTCTTTGATCTGTCACCAGAGCCAGGCGAGGTGACCCAGCCATGGGCAGTGGTTTTTAGCCTGGTCCCAATGCTCTGTGAGCACAACCAGGGGCTCAGGTCACAAAAACTTCTGGTTCTGCACTGCCCTCCACGACAGACACACCAGGAGTGCTTGCTGTGCCCAAATGCGATTTCCACACCAACTGCTGGCAGATGAGAATGAAACAGAGAATGGCAAACACCTCCACAGTTTACTTGGAACCTCTAAACTACTCTGAATTTTTCACCCCTCAGACCACTGATTGTACGAGCCACGAAAATAAAAGGAAAATCACCTTGTAATAATCTCCCCGTGGAGCAAGTAACACTCCAAATGTTCCCAAGCCAATTCTGAAACCTTTCCTGTAACAGATTCACGGGAAAACACAGTTTCCACAGTCCTAGCAGCAACAATCAGCTCTCAGCATTTTTTACCAGAAGGCGGGTGGGTGATGGCACCTTTACCTTGGTACTGCCACAGCTGGCAGGGAGATGTGAACAGCAGGAAATGCGATGGCAGGGAATAAATCAGATAATCAGGAGCAAGATTCCCACTGAACTCCCCTCACTCGGCTCTCCCGAGTGGGAATCCTGCAGCAAAATTCCTTCGTGCACACGAGGCACGGCAGCTCAGAGCATCACCAGCTCCCTCATCCCAGCTTCCCACATATCCCAATTTTTTTCTCAGGCGCTGGCCATGCTGGTTCACCCCTCCCGAGCCCCCACTGCAGCTCCTCCATCCCTGCACCTTCAGCTGTGCCTGCATGGAGCACACACAGCTCAGGTCGTGTGGCCGGAGCAAAACACAGAAATAGTGCAAGACCCAGTTCTGCCACTCAGCTGCTGTTTGCCCTCCTAAAATAGCTGTTCCAGGCAGGAGTCAATTGTTCCGTGCTGAATTCCTCATGGTGTGGATGCTCATGATCCATCAGCTTGAATAAAGAGGTTGGAGTGTTCTAAGGGCATGGTTATTTTGCGGAAATTAATCCCCAAAAAGATCAGGAAAATGAAAGTTCTGAGTGGCTTTAAAATGCAGAAGTTAATAGCACCTGCAAATTACACAGAAAATTCAATATTGCTTGAAAATTGAGCCTAACTTTGGAGTCTACATCCCATCAATGGAGGGTGAAAGAGTATTCGGTTTCCATGAACTGAAAGTGAACCACAGCAGTGTCACCACTCACAGCAGCCTCTTCCCTTAACCTTTGCTGTATTCCCAGGCATTTTACACCTGTCAGAAATCCACATTTTTCAGCCCATCCAATGCACACAGAGACCCAGCCAGGCTGCCCTCACAAACAAAGCTCTGTCTGCAGGAAGAAATGAAATGCACATTAAATGTGAGGGGAAATAAAGGCTCCCATTGTGGCTGGAGCAATGACAAGGCTACGTCAGATGTTAATCCTCAGTGGGAAAATCTGGGAGCAATTCCTTAATTCTTGACTAAGCAGTCTGATGAGGCTCCATTCACTGAATCCACAGACAGAGATATGTTTTTTTAAATAATAATCAGATGAATACTATTTTGTACTCCAAACTAAATGAATACAAGACACCTCCTTTTCAGTTTTGAAGGGCTTCGGGTTTTCGCATGGGAATTTCCACCTACAGATTTCTAAAATTCTAACCATTAAGTATTAAAAAAAACCCTCTTTGCCTGAGAGAAACTTTCCCAAAGCAGTTCTTTACAAGAGCAGTCTGCATCACTCAACAGCAGCTCTCAAACATAACTTGAGCCTTTCCCAGAACAGCTCAGCAAGGAAAAACTGGTTGAAATAAGAAAAGTTTTAACATAAAATCTCTGCAGGACAGTTGAGTTTGGGAATAAATTAATATATCTGGGTCTGGAATGGGTGTTCATACACAAATACAAATTATTTTCAGATGCAAAGACAATTACGGAGGTTTGAAAAACCTGAGTGAGGCAACTCCGTTTTCCAACTCTGTGGGATTTTGGGAGGATCATGGAATTGCCTTTTTTTTCTTCCCCATTTCCTCCTTTAAACTGTTGCACACTCTCAGCGCAGCCAAAGCAGCCTGAACCACAAACTGCTTTTATTTCCCATCATGAGCTGGGGGCAGGTTTGAGCACTGAACTGCTGGGAAACCTCAAGAGAAAACCACCTGGAAGGAAGAGGAAGCAAGAAAATGACATTTCCTGCCATCAGCAGCACAGTTTGCCTCTCAGAACACACCAGCACTACATCATATGGTAGTGACAAAAAATAAACTAAATTACAGAATTCCAAATCTATAATACGAACTGTTTTTTATCCTTATCCCTGCAATCTCAATCCCTAGGAAAGGATTTGCCTTGATTTTGTTGTTGCCTTAAGTCTTACACCATATAATCTGCAGTTGGCAGTGCTTCAGACTGAAAGATATCAACATATTTGACTGGTTATACACTTCCACGGTTTATTTATAAAAGAATTTCTAAATAAATCTGAATGGTGGAGATTAAAAGTAGATGAAAACCACTTTATTTTAATTAGTCACACATATTTTACCCCTTTTAGAGGAGGAAATCAGTTTAAGAGATTTACTCTGCAACAAAAGATTTTACACAAATGGGCCTTTTTTCCCCCTGAAAACCCAAAGAATAAAAGAATACAAGTGCTGCAATTAATGGTGTGGTAAGAACATGAGTGATTTGCATTACGATAATCACCGAAATCCTCTGAATAAGGAGAATTATGTTAAAATATAAACTGTATGCAACATATAAACCCCTGCACGTGTGCATAGCATATGTGCATAACCCAGCTACTCCTCCTTTGGGAAGATCTTTAAACTGCATGACCACACCCAGTACAAACTGGAATAAAAAACTGGCTAATCCAATTAAATAAAGTTATAACTGAGCAGAATTCACTTCATTTCCCTTCTAACACATCAATTCCATTGGTCATTTCCTACCACCACATTGCTGGACAGCACAGAGACCTAAAGTTCAATATTGTCCAGCTCAAACAAACCCTTTTTTTCACCTGCCTTGATTCAGGACCACGAAATTGTTACCAAACTAAGATGACAAAGAGAAGAATTCCATGTCCAGGCACTGCTGGCAGTCTGCAGCCATCAGTCCCCAGACACTTGTCATGATTTCCCCACAAATGAGATCTAAAAGGTTAATAAAATATTCAGAGGCTCAGAAATTTAAATTAAAGCTGGTGTTTTGCTCAAATTGCCAATTCCCAGCTCTCTGAGCCCAAAGCCAAGAAGTCAGGAGAGAAACATGAGTTTATAAAACACTACCAGCTCGAGATGCTTTTCAGCATAGCAATTTCAGATTCCTGCTTTTTGGTGTTGTAACAGTTCCTTAAATTTGACTTCCTCCTTACTGCAGTGGCAAAAAATTTCCAATATGTGAGAATAATACCTGCACAAGCTGAAGGTAACTTTGAGGCTACAAATGGGACATTTTAAACTGAAAGTTAATGACTTAAATCCATTTACCCAAGACCTGGCCTGAAACACTTCCAGGGATGGGGCAGCCAGAACTTCTTTGGGTAACCTGTGGCAGTGCCTATCTATATAAATATGAATAAAAAAATATATAAAAATATGTTCCAGAAGATCATCAAGGATGCTGACAGAGACTTTAAAAAAATGTGTTATCTATTCCTATTGTATCAAGCCTAAAATCACATTCTGGGTATTTTTTTGACAGGAACTATAGTAATAGAAAAAGGAATAATGGATTCAAACTGAAAAAGCTGGAATTTGGCTTAGATATGTGGAAGAAATTCTTGTCTGTGGAGATGGTGATGTAATAAAATAGCCCAAAACTAAACCAGCATTATTTCATGTTTGCTATGTAACATAACACACTTTAAAACTTTGGTTTTCGGTTTGTTTTTTTTTGAAAGTTCAACACACCTTTCTAGCTATTCCCTCACATTATTTCAGAAGACAGCAGGTGACTGACTTTTAAATAAATGGAGCCACTCATTTGATCCCAGCCAGGTGACCTCCCTTTGTTCAACCTCAAACACGTGTGACCTGTCCTGCTCTTCCCAAAGGAACACATCCTGCAGAGGAGTTCAAGGGTGACACCTCAGCCCCAGAAAACTTCAGAGCAACAGGAACTCAGAGCCAGTGATGGGGCTCAAAAGAGATTTCATTCCCTGAGCAGTAAAAATCAGTATTTTGTTGGTTCATCCAGTAATTCTCAATTGTTTCGCTGAAGCAATTCCTAAATTTCAGGTGGAAGTTACATTTGAGTTTCATGAAGAACTGAGCACATTCACAGCAATCCACCTGGCACAGGTGGGATTTTCTTTCCAGAGCAGCTAAACCTGTGATCCTCCCCATTTTCTCCAGTGCTGGATCCCAAAGATGGGAATAGATGTTTTGCTCTGCTGTAAACATGGAATTGCCTCTGATTCACCAAGACTTCTGAAATATTCCAGAAACAGCCTAAAATTGTTTTTCCCTGAACTGTTATTAATCCGTTTGTGCCACGAATTGAGCAATCCCAAACAGGAACAAAACGCTGATCTTTGGGACCGGTTCCAACGTCAAATCGGAAGGAACCCCCCGAAAAGAGATGAATGTCATCAATGCCATCAGTCATCCCAAAACACAGAATCACAAAATGGTTTGGGTTGGAAGGGAAATTCAAGATCATCTCGTTCCAAGCCCCTGCCATGGCAGGGACACCTTCCACTATCCCAGGTTGCTCCAAGCCCATCCAACCTGGCCTTGGACACTTCCAGGGATCCAGGGGCAGCCACAGCTTCTCTGGGCACCCTGGGCCAGGGCATCACCCCCCTCCCAGGGAACAATTCCTTCCCAACATCCCATCCATCCCTGCCCTCTGTCATGGGAAGCCATTCCCTGTGTCCTGTCCCTCCATCCCTTGTCCCCAGTCCCTCTCCAGCTCTCCTGGAGCCCTTCAGGCCCTGCCAGGGGCTCTGAGCTCTCCCTGGATCCTTCTCTTCTCCAGGTGAGCACCCCCAGCTCTCCCAGCCTGGCTCCAGGACACATAATCTTCAGGAAGGATTTTCCTGGTTTAAGGTAACAGTTTAATTAAGATATTCCCAAGTGCTCTTCTCCACAGACCTGATCCTGATGGTCCAAGCCAAAATCCTAAAGCTCACCTTACGGGCTGTGTCAAGCAGGAAACACTCAAAAAATCCCTCAGGCTGTCGAAACATGAATTGGGCTGCAGTTTTAAATTCAGAATTACATTTTTATTGAATCCTTAGGCATTAAAATAGTTCACTAAACTTTAATCCCATTGGTCTGAAGCACTTCCACCACTGGCATTTCCTGCTGGAACCCTTGAGTTTGTCCCTTATCAGCTCTTTTCCCCCCTCAGGGAGACCTGCATTTTTCAAAACCACAAAAGAACAGCTCGTGTGCCACCTGACCAACACGTGAGCACCTCCCAAAGGTGAGTGTGTGCTCCGAGCCCATCCAAGTCACGGGGTTTTGCACAATTCCCCGCTCACACCCTGTGGGTGCTCTCCTGAAAACCCTGCTTTGCTCCCCGGCTCCACCAGCACCGCATCAATGGCTGGAACAACAGGTTCCTGGAGTGCCTTCCAAAATAAACAAGAGCAAGACTGTCCCTGTGCATACCTTAGAGCTGCCACTCATGAACGAGATGACAGCAAATGTTGTTGTGCCCTTGGATGGCTTCAACTCCTCCCTTCACCTCCACAGGGATGATTTTTCTGTGCTCTCCTCCTGAATTCACTTCCTTCTTCTGTCTACTCCACGCCAACTCCAGAATTCCCTACGCCTTCATCCCCATGTTTAAATTTTCCTTCCATTTTTTCTAACCCTATAGGGGTTTCTCCTGCCAGAAAATCAGCGTGATTTTCACAGAAACCCAGAATGGTTTGGGTTGGACCTTAAAGAGCACCCAGTTCCACCAGGGACACCTTCCACCATCCCAGGTTGCTCCAAGCCCCATCCAACCTGGCCTTGGGCACTTCCAGGGACCCAGGGGCAGCCACAGCTGCTCTGGGCAACAATTTTAGATTCTTTCACTGTAAATTTCACTACTGGGGTCCTGCTTGCAGCTTGTGCTCCATTCATCCATTAATCCTGCTATTTACAACACTTCTCATCAGGGCAGTTTCCCATCTGCAGCTCACTCGAACAGATCCCATCACACCACTGACCTTTCTCTGGCCAACACTTAAATCACTCCTTCACCCTCACCGTTTCCAACCTCACAGATATCTCTGAGAGAACTGCTCATGCTTCTTATTTTAATTTCTTGCTCTTTTGCACATTTTCCCTCCCTCTAGGCCTTCTGCTCACAAACTGGCACAGTGTCAGCTCTTACAGATCCTTGTCGTGCTCCTCCAAGAGCTCTGGACAAGGTCTCTCTTTGCTTTCAGTGTTGTTTTTTCCCTAAAGGGTATCACACATACACACACACAAAAATTCACCTGTCATCGGTCTTTAATCCAACTCTGTCACCTCCAAATTAAATCCCATCCTATTCCTTTGATCTCACCACTGTCCAATCCATTTTCAAACCTGAATGAAGTCAGAACAGAACTCCTGATCCTCCCCATCCCACAGACATTTCCTGCTTCCACAGTTACAGCAGAGAACACCCCTCTCATCCTCAATTTATAATCCAAGTATTCCCTACATCTCTGCCTTTGTCCCTGATGGCCAAATCCAGCAGGAAAAGTGCTGGACCACATGAAAGCACAAGCACAACTTTCTAAGCCATGTCCCATCCACTGGAGAACAAGTCTGTGATTCTGGTGCCATTTAAAGGAGCAAGACAACAGATTCATTTGGCTTAAATAATACTTGGAAATCACAAACAAAAGCTGAGGGCAGGGAAGAAACATGCCCTCAGAGACACATCCCAAAGGCTGTCACCTCCCCCTGGTCCAGCGAAAGCATCCCAAATGTCCCAAGGCCACAAACAAATGTGATTTAATACATGGAACACTGCAAATCTGAAAGTTATTTCATCTGTGTGTGTTAGGTCATAGAATCCCAGAATGGTTTGGATTGGAAGGGACCTTAAAGTCCATCCCATCCCACCCCCTGCCATGGGCAGGGAACACTTTTCACTGTCCCAGGCTGCTCCAAGCCCTGTCCAACCTGGCCTTGGACACTTCCAGGCTTTTTGGTCAGGAAGGAACTGACCAAAACTAAGCTACAAGGTATTTTTGAAAGGATGGTACAGTAAGAACAGAAGCAAAAAAGTAAAATACAAGAAAGATTTTGGGGAGTGAAAGTAACACTTCACCCTTACCAAGTAAACTGTCGGTGTTTTATTTGCAAAAGAATACCACACCTGGAGATAAAAAAGCCATAAAATAGTATTCAGGAATTCAGCCTTCAATCAAAAGGTCCTTTATCTAAAGGAAATTGTACCAACCAAGTTCAAAAACTGTCCAACACAGCAAAACCAACGTTCTAAGTGTGCTGTAAAACAACTAAAAGCATTGCTAAAACCAGACTAAAACAAAGTCCCAAATCACGATAAACTCTTGATTCCATACCCTTAATTTTCATCTTGATCAAGAAGGCAGCTAAAATGTGTGTTTTTTTAAGCAGCCCAATTGCAGCCTGAGCAGACAGATCTAAATTTTAAGACCCAGTGGTCCACTCTGTGCTCAAAGAGACTTCCAGGTTAAAATCAGTAAAATATCTCTTATATCAGTACATCTTCACTCAGGGATGGAGCTAATAAACAATTTTTAATACAAAAATAGGTTTTTTACTCTACAGACTTCAGCAACTACTAGGTAGAAAACAATGAAAACATGAAACCTCCCAAGCTTACCAAACCTATGTCTGGTAGTGGAGTAATTTAAATAAATACAGGCAACTTGACAATGTATTCATGAAAAAAAGTCAGGAAAAAGCAAATACCTGACAGGACAACAGTTGCACGGGACAAACCCACATGCCAGAAAACAGGAGAAAATCCTGTTTTCTGAACACAAAAGTTCACAGACCATGGACTTAACAGACTCACACAGGACTTTGAAAACTATACTGAGAAACTCCATAGAAAAATGGCTATAAAGGAGCCCTCTTCAGCTGGGAGGGCAAAAAAGGGACGGATAATTTAACATTCAAACAGAAGACCCTTGTATAAAATATCACTCATTGTCATCTGCACAGAAAACGAGAAGCAGCCCTGCTCCAAATTACTGACTTATCTGAAAGCCTACACTAATAATTTTCATCCTTTTGCACCATTTCTTCTGGTTCTACAGACTAATTAAATAAATCCCAGAGGTCACAAGGTAAGGATAAAATTCTCAGTAATTAATCTGCTCAAATTGTAACTCAGGCTGATATTCCCGATGTTGCCAATGAATCCTGTAGTGAGCTTAAGATGCAGAGTGAAATAAAAATTTCAGCACTTGCCAAGCTATAACCAACATTTCCCTGGCACTGTGATGCCCCAGGAATTGTCAGCCAAGGAAACAACTGCTCAGTGTTGTGGCTGCGTGGCAGCAGCCTCCTGGGGAGTCCAGCACATCCATGAAAAAGGGCAAAATAACAAAGAGAAAAGCTTTTGACCTTTGCTCTGAGCTGAACCATGAATCAGCAAATCCAGCCAGCAGTTTCTGTACTCTTCAATGGGCACTTCAGCATATTTTAAGTCAGTTGTACTCATCATACTTTATGCTTGTGTGGTCAGAGGAGAATTCTCCTGCCTTACTCATGGGTGTCAGAGTTGGTTTGCCATTTCCACGTCAGGCACCCTTTGGATCCAGAATTACACACACGCTACCAAACGGGAAAAATCTGGGAATAATGGCTACACCAAGGCCTTCAGAGGCACAGATGAGACTGATCCTGGGATTTGACCTTGCTGTTTTCTCAGGTCTGGATGCAGCAGTTGGGAATAAGGGGAGAAAGGCACTCATAGGGAAGAGAGATAAGGAAATATGCAGTGAAGAAGTTAAACCAGAAGGCACCAGAAGACCCTTGAAACACCAAAAGTTGATCTCAGCCTTGCAAAGGACTGGACCTGCTAATAAGAAAAGACTTGAGCACTCCCCTTAATCAGCTTTCTGAGGACTAGAAATCATCCCCGTCATTAGTCTTCTCAGGCCCAGGAGTTTATTTCTTCCCTGCCTCTGGTGCTAACCTCTGGGAATCTCTCCTTCCCAGCACCAGAAATCGTCTCTGCACAGCCCATGCTGTCATCTGAAACATCTGCTCCTCGAGCTTAATGAGACTGAATCAGCTTCCAAAATGGACAAGGCACGGTGTCAAGAAATTAAACCTTTAAGCTGCTGACGAGTGCAGTCTCCTGCTCCCATTACCAGGAGCAATCCTGCCTCACCTGCCAGCTCTGCTCGCTCCTTCCCCTCTCTCCCCGTGGCACAGTTACAGGGATGGCAGCAGCTTCCTCCTCCCTGGATGTCCTGCAGCTTCTCTTCCCAGGAACCATGTGGTAGATGCCCAGAGTGCCACCAGCAAGGGGCTTCAGGGTGGTGACAGGCAGATGCAGCTCCAGTTTCTGCTCAAGAAGCTGTGCCCAGGCTGCTCTACCTCAGAACTCATGTGGACTGAGACCTCTGCTCACTCCTGGAGCTCAGTGTTTGTCTGCTGGGGTGAGGGTTTGAAAGATAAATTGTCATGCAAGTGAACTGTGCCACACAGTATTGTCATTTACGGACCTCCCTCCTGTAAAGATGCTGATACATAAAGAGTGAAAACATCTGAAAGCCCTGGTTTTCATCTCTGAAACAGCTCTGCTGTTCCCCTGTGACTCCCACCTGAAGTCTTGAGATGAGAGAAACCTGCCTGTCCCTCTGCCAAGCCCACGCCAGGATGTGCTCAGCTACTCTGCAGCTCACTCTACTCCATACCATCTCCCTTGCCCTTGAGGGAATGCAGTTGGAATCAAGTCCTCAGGAATTGCAGGCGAGCATTAGCACAGCTCAGCAGGGGCCAAGGAAAGCAGGGGCTCACTTGCCCAGCAAGACCCTGGGAACCATTCCCACCAAAGGAAAAGAGCAGGGAGCTGGGGGATTTGCCCCTCTTCACTCCTGTTCTCCAAGGTTTCCTCTTCTCCAGGCAAAGGACACACAAATGCAAGGGGAAGGGTGGGAAAGGGGGTGTATTCCCACCTCATTTGGAAGTTGAGGGGGTGAAGCAAATTTCCCTCCACTGGAAGGGTAGGAATTAAGACTTATGCATGTATGACATGCCTGTTGCAACCCCTCCAAGAGAAAGGAAGAGAAATCCCTCCCACTTCATGCCCCCTCCCAGTGGGCAGATGATGAGAAAGGAAATAGAGAGCACAAGATCATCATTTCCCTAGTGGAGAGGACAAGGGTCACAAAGGGGAAGCCAGGGACAACCCTCTCGTCCATAGTTCCTCACTGAAGGTGAGGGATCAAAGTGCGTCTGCGGGGAGGAGGCAATGGACAAACCACTGATGTTTCTACTCTGTCCCTTCTGAAGGAAAGGTGGGCAGGGAGGAAATTGGGGAAGCGCTGAAGGCAAATATCCACCCTCACTCACCCTCTGCTTAGAAAAAGCAAAGCATAAGAAGCTGCTCAGCCACCTTCCCTCCCACTTTCCTCCACACATGCCAAGAAACGAGCAGGTGCCCAGACCTCCCTTTTCTATGTCTCTTGGGAGCCAGGTGTGCGTGCCCCAGATCATCTCCTTCAGGTTTGTGTGCACAGGGAGGTGAGAGAGGGAAAGATGCTCAGTTCCCTCTACAGCTGGAAGTGGCTGATGTGCCCAGTACACCCTGAATGGGGGGTACCTCTCATCCTGCAGGAGAGGAAGGGACGGTGGGCCAGTGTCCCCTCTCTCCAACACACCCTCAGGGATGCCCAAGTCTCTTCCCTTTTGTGTGCCCGGGAGGGTGCGATGCCCACTGCCACGTCCCTGAGACTTGCAAGGGGAATTCCCAGTCCCTCCTCGCTCAGGGATGTGCTGCAGATGGGCACCGCGGGTCCTCTCTCCCTGGATAACTCGTCCCGTATCCCTCACACAGGAACACACCGGCAGCGAGCGCGGCCGGGTCCGCGTGCCGGGTCAGGAAGGGCCACCCGGTGTCCCCGCGGCGAGGTCACCCAGCGCAGACTCCGTGCGCTCGGGGGATGCCCGGCATCCCTGTCGGGACCACGGGGCACCGCGGCCACCCCCGACGCCTCCCCCCGGCCGGCACGGCGGCACTCACGGTTCCAGTAGACGGGGTAGCTCTCGGCGCTGGCCACATCCACCTCGTAGAGCCCGCTCCGCACGCACACCGGCTCCACGGCCGCCGGCTCCCCCGCGCCGCTGCCCAGGGCGCGGAACGCCAGCTCGATGCGCAGCGAGTCGTAGCCGATGAAGGGCTTCCAGGTCTTGCGGTCCTCGCGGTAGAACCAGCGCACCTCCTCGGCGCCCAGCTCCCGCACCACCTCATAGCGGGGCCGGCCGCCGCCCGGCCGCCGCCTCTCGGGCAGCGCGGTGGCCGCCAGCGAGAAGCCGCTGCCGCCGCTGTCGCTGCTGCCCAG
>VZTX01025312.1:0-11072 GCA_013400915.1 Pardalotus punctatus
AGGTCCCCGGGGGGCTGGGGGCCTGCGGGCCTGCGGGGGCTGTTCCCGGAGGGTGTGATGAGCTGCGCGCCGCCTTAGCCCGCCCCCGTACATCCCGCTGCCCAGGGCTGGGGAGATGCGCTGGGGCTCCAGCTCGGGGCGAGCGGGGCTGTCTGCACCCGGCCGGGCGCGGGGGACCGTGCTCCGGCCCCCTCGGAGCCCGGTCGTACTCCTGGAAGGCTTGGGGCGTTGCTCGGAGTATCTGCGCTGTTTCCTCCGGAGCCGGACGAGCGGTGCGCGCAGCGCCGGCGGGGAAACTGAGGCAGGAAGGGGGCCGAGCGCCGGGCACCCTGCTGCATCCCGGCGTCCCGGTCACCGCGTCCCCTCCACCCCAGCCCGGGCGGAGGTTTGGCGCCGGGTTTGGCAGGGGCCGCTGCTTGTCCCCCTGGCATGGGGAGCTGCCAGGGCCGGGAAGAGCGAACGTGGGAACGGGCCCCATCCCCAGTGGGGAGCTCCTGCCCCACGGACTCCCCACTACGGGGCTCCGGACCCTGGCCAGAGCGGGGTGCAGCCCCGGCCCGAGCTGCGGCAGGACCTGGCCCCGGGGCCGGTGGGGCCGGGGCTGGAGCCGTCGCGCTGCCCCTGGGGCACGGGGTGGGCAGGGCAGTCCCCCTGCCTCAGTTTCCCTACGCTCCCCCAATGGGGACTGCGGGAACGGCGCCCAGGGGCGGGCGCTTCGCCCTGATTGGCCTCTCGCCTCCGGTACGCTCGAGTCGGCCAATGAGAGGAGGGAGTGTTCTGGAGGCGGGGAGTAGAAGGGGTGTAAGCCCCGCCTCCTTCGGAGAGGCCCTGCCCCAGCCCCCCTCCTCCGAGTGGGACTGTGCCCCGCGGGGCGGGACAGCGGGGACCGGCCCCGGGCCCACGGCTCAGCCCCGCCCCCTAATAGGGTCTCCAGCCACGCAGGGGGTCACTCGTGGAGTGGGATGTGCCGGCTGAGGGACTATGGGTGGTCACCAATTACTCGTGTTAGCGACACTGCTGTGGCACAGTTGCTTGGTGGGGCGGGAAGGGCAGCCGGATGGGTGCTGGGGCCTGATATGGGCACGGGGGCTCTGGGGCAACACCCAAACCTGGTTCACCTGCCCCTCAGTGCTGTGCCAAGGGCACCCCCAGGGTGCCCCTCACCCCACTTCTGCCCTCCTGCAGGTACCCAGACCCCTACCAAGAAGCCTCGACGCCGCAACATCCTCCAGTCCCTCTTCTGCTGCCTGTGCCGCGATGAAGGGGAGCCCTGCACTGGCACCACTGGTGCCCCACTGCTGGTGGAGGAGAACGGGGCACTGCCCAAGGTAACCCCACACGCCCAGCCTGGCACTGGAGGGGATGGGCTACCCATCCCTTGCGCCTCCCTTGTGTGGCCAGGATGGGGGGGTGAATGGTCACTTCTCCCATTTTCCCCCCTCTGGGTGGGCACCCTGTTGCTACCCTGCTGACCCCTGTGCCCCCCTGCTGCAGGCTGCTGTCAAGCACCTTCTGCCTGAGATCAAGCCACAGGATGCCAGCAAGCTCTGCGTAGTCATCGACCTGGATGAGACCCTGGTGCACAGCTCCTTCAAGGTGGGGGACACCCTGGCCCACCCCACACTTCTTGCCACATGCTCCCCCACCTGCTCTGCCACTCCTTTCTCACAAAGTGATGCCTAGCACCCAGCACGGCCTGGCTGGATCAGATGGGGTGTCCCTGTGAGGGGGCTGTGGGGGTGGCAGGGGTGCACCGTGGGCAGAGGGCAGGCAGTGTTTGGGCAAGGGGTGCCTGATGTGCCCAGTGCTGATCCTGGTGTGCCCTTCCCCAGCCGGTGAACAACGCCGACTTCATCATTCCCGTGGAAATCGATGGCATCATGCACCAGGTAACAGTGGGGTGGGTGCCTGGTGGGAGGGGGACATCATTCAACCTCCCTGAGGACTGGGAGCCATGCCAGTGCTCTGCACCAAGGGGGAATCAGAGGTGTCAGGGTGCCAGGGTTGGCACATTGCGGGACAGAGGTGGGTGCCCCTCTTTTTTCAGGGCAAGGAGGTGAGGGGTGTCCTGGCATGGTGCCCTCTTGCAGTGGCCAGCCCCGGTTTCAAGTAATCCAGGATAGGCTGTGGTCTGGGCAGTCAGCCTGTTCTTGGTTACTTGGCTCTGGAGCCAGCCAAAAACTTCACCCTGGACATTCCTGTGGGGCCATGACATCCCCTGGCCCGCACCCACAGCCCCCATGAGATGCAGTAAGGGAGCCACTTGCTGTCTGGGTGTGGGGACACGGGTGTCCCCTGGGAGGGCAGGGGGGTGCTGGGTGAGCCGTAGCTGGTACCAGCAGCGCGCTGCCCTCTGCCCGTGCCCACAGGTGTACGTGCTCAAGCGGCCACACGTGGACGAGTTCTTGCAGCGCATGGGCGAGCTCTTCGAGTGCGTGCTCTTCACTGCCAGCCTGGCCAAGGTGAGTACCCCTGACCCCCCCTGCTGTTGCCCACCCCTTCCCAGACACCCCTCGAGTGGCGCAGCTCCCTTGCCTGCCCACCCATGGGCATCACTGGCCTCTTGTCCCCTGTGTACCCACTGGCAGCACCAGCACTGGGCAGCCTCCCTACCTGCCACTCCAAGGCACTGGCGAGGGAAACTGAGGCACAGTGAGACCTGGCACCAGTGGAGAGCTGGGTGCCATGCTTGCTGTGGGGTGGGGAGGGTGGTGTGGTGTCATGGTGACACCTCTCCTGTGCCTGCAGTATGCAGACCCAGTGGCTGACCTGCTGGATAAATGGGGGGCTTTCCGGGCACGACTTTTCCGGGAATCCTGCGTTTTCCATCGCGGCAACTACGTGAAGGACCTGAGCCGCCTGGGCCGTGACCTGCGCCGAATCATCATCGTGGACAACTCACCCGCATCCTATATCTTCCACCCTGATAACGCTGTATGTACCCCCAGGGCGAGGCTGGGTGGGGTATGGTGCTGATGTGGGGGCACCCACTCTCAGCACTGTCCCCTGTGCTACCCACAGGTGCCGGTGGCCTCGTGGTTTGATAACATGGCAGACACAGAACTACTGGACCTGCTGCCCTTCTTCGAGAGGCTTAGCAAGGTGGAGGACGTGTACGCAGTGCTCAAGAAGCAGCGGACTAACAGCTAATGGCCCCCCCACCCTCTGGGTGCTGCCAAGAGGCACCACCGGGGGAGCCAGGTGCCTTATTTGGGGGAGGGAGGGTCCCGGTGTGTCCTGCATCATCCTCCCCAGCCCCGGTGGGCACGGGTGCCCTCCATGCCTGCTGGTGGTGGGAGATGTGGGTGCCCCCGCCGGGAAGCTGGGTGCCCCCCTTCTCAGAGAAGGGGGGGCCATGGGTGACCTGCTGCCTTGCTGTGCTGAGGACCTATTGGGGAGGTCCCATCCTCCCCTACTGTCCAGCCCCTGCCCCCTCTCCCCCCGCCTGTGTCCCCCCTCCCTGAAACGGTTCTCAGGTCCTTTTCCCCTCTGTCTCCCGTTGGGGAGGGGACAGGGTCAGCAGCTGCTGCTTTCCACTGCCTTTGAGGGGACTAGATCCCTCCATCCAGACTGCCTGCTGAGAGGCTGGTGGCCCTTGGCCCCTATCTGCAGGGGCTACGGGACAGGTTAACACCTTGTCACCCTCCAAAAAAGTGGGGAGTCTTACTGGCCTTGGTGCATATAGCTGCCATCATACCCGTAACTCTGCCCTGGGTGCAGCTGATCACCTCGTGGGGGGCATGTTCTTGCCCCTCTTTGTGCCTACTGCCCCCACCTAGGGGGTGTGTTTTGCAGGGGCAGCCCAGCCTCAGGGCCAAGCCTCTGGGCACAAAAGCCCCCCATGTGCCTTGGGACATCATGTCTCTGTGCCCCTTTAGCCCTGCAAGGGGTGTGTCTGGGGGGGCTCTTCACTTGCCCCCTTCAACCTCTGTTTTTTCCCATTTTGGGGGGGAAGGTGGCCACCCCTGCCCTCCAGTTACACTGTGTCACTGGGAGCCACTTTAGTCGCCAACAGTGGTGTCCCCTCCTGTGGTGGGGGGCATAGCCCCCTCCATATCCATCTGCAGCTTCACCAAAGGCTGCCACTCCTAGGGGAGAGGGACCCCCATACCAGCCTTAATGTGCCCCTCCCAGCCTTACCCCCAGCCACACTCCCCCAGCTGGGACAGGGGTGGGGGGCGCTGCAACCCCCCCCTCCATAGCCTGGGGTTACCCTGGCCCCCGTGGGGTTGGACTTCTGCCAGGGTGCCCCCCAGCTCTGAGGGGCTGGGGGCTCTCAGGGAGGGTTTTTCTGAGAGGGCTGAGCTCAGCCAGGCCTTTTTTAATGTCACAATATGGACAATGCCTCATATCTTTTTAGAGGGAAAATCAACGGTTTCCCAAAAAATCATGGGTGCCTTTTTACCGCTGTGCCAGCAAAGAGAGTGGGGCAGTACTTGGGAGGTGGGTGCAGGGGGTTTTATCTTTCTGGTGCTGTTCAGCCAGCTCCTGCTGGCACTGCCCTGCTCCCGGTGCTGGGGGTAAGCAGGGGACCCCCCAGCCCTGCCCACACCCCTGCCTCCACCCCCTGCCCTGTGGTGGGGGGTGGGATGGGGGGTGGTGCAGCACAGCCCCCTGGATCCCTGCCAGCCCCGGCCTCATCCTGCCCCACCAGGAGGGTTGAACTCAGCACTTTATATTAGACAAGTCAAAGGGCGCCAGCGCAGCCACTGCCCAGCGAGTGCCTGTGGGTGCTGTGACACCTGAGGAGTACGGCCCCCACCCTGGCCACCCTTGGGACGTCTGGGGGGGTGCAGAGGTGGCATCGGGGGGCTGGGGAGGGCTGGGGTACCAGATCCAAGTGCCTTCATGTGATTAAAACTGTCAAACCATCTTGGAAAGAGTAGTCCTGAGTGTGTGCATGTATGGGCATGGGCACATATCACATGTGCATTGCTAGTGGCTGTGCACAGTGTGGTGGACCTGGAGCCCCTGGGATCCCCTGAATCCTCTGGGAAGGGGAGATCCTGCAGGTCAGTGCCAGGGGAGCACCCTCGGATTGCAGGGTTGAGGTGTCATCCCTTGCCTGGTGCCAAGGGGACATCCTCGTGGTCGGTGACAGCCCCCCCCAGGCTGCCCTGGCGCCTCCATCCTAACTCCTTCCCCCTCCTCCTGGGAAAAGGTCCTTGGTGCCAGGGGGGTGGGTATCCTGCCCCTTTTCAAGGATGGGGTAAATTTAGGGTTTAAAGAGTTTGCTCCACGTAAGGTGTGAGGCCTTCCCCATATAGAGTGGGGGACACTTGGGGGGCACTTGTGACACCCCCCATCCCCAGGCAGTCTGCTGCCAACATACAGGCACTGGGTTCCTGGGGAGGGGTGTCTCTTAGCTGCCCCCCTCCCCCATGCCCTCATTGGCCCTGTGCCTCCCCTCATTAACAAAGTCTCTGTCCTCCCTGATGGCTGCACTAATTACTGAGTTCATTAGTGGCCCAGCTGGGGGGCCCGGGAAGGGGATGAGCCTGCTGGGGCCGGTGTGGGGTCCCCTACCCCTGTGCCACACTGACGGACTCATCCCTGGGACACAGCCACTGAGAGGAGGGCGAGAGCGGCCACCCGGGTGTTCCACCCCACCCAAAACTCAGCCCCACTGGGGGTTCTACACGCAGGTAAGCGTCCCACGGGGACACTCGTGTGGGGTGCAGGAGGTGGGAGTTGGGTGGCACAGTTAGGAGGACTTGGGAGCTGAGGGAGTGCAGAGCAGAGGAGCCCATCCCTGTGGTATCAGGACACCCCCTCGTTCATGTCTGACGCCCACTGTGCTGTCATCACTTCGGGGATCCTTGCGGTGTGGACCGTCAGGCAGGATTTGGGGCTCATTGCAGCGTAGGCCAGGGGTGCGAGATGCCCGCAGCACTTGTGGCCAGGACTGCTGGCTCAGCAGGGCAGCCAAGATAAAGCTGCGGCAATCCCTCAGGGCTGGGGAAAAGAGAAGAGCGGCATAGGAAGCCTGATGACCTGCCTGCTGCTGACACCCGCCCCTCCCACCTTTATGTACGCCCTGATTATTCCCCAAAACCACCTTCGGGCCTGGGAGCCATTTCAGTTCCAATCTCCTCTGTGCCAACATCAAGGGCATCATCAGATACAAACCCTTGGGACTGGGTTCAGGGGGCATAGGACAGGGCATAGGGCTTAGCTGTGCCACCACTCTATGTCCTGTCCTCTCCCCCCAAGCACCAGCCCCATGTCCCATCCGTGCACCCCTTTTCCATCCCCAAGAGGGCCTTGAGGCTGCAGAGACCCCCAAGGCAGGGAGGCAAAGCCAGGGGTGACCAGTGATCTGTTTTCCAGCTGGGGTGTGAAACAGCATGGGGACAGTCCCATGGGCAGGGTGGTGATGTGACAGTTGGGGGGTGGGAAGGAGATGCCCCAGGAAGATGGGGCTGCATTGCTGTCACTTTAGGGATCCTTTTCAGGGGGCAGGAGGCACCCAAAAAAATTGGTCCATTTCCATGGTCTTAGTGCTCCATGTCTGGGAGGGTTTGGGGATTTTTGGGTCTGGGGAGTGAAGAACAGTGGCAAAGTCCATCCTCATGGCATCAGGATGCCTATGTTTTGTGGCTGATGCCCATGTGTCCTGGTCCAGCCCATTGCTATCATTTTATGGAGCTTCTTGGTGGGGTACAAAAGAAAAAAAATTCAGCATGGGCTCAATGGCAAGGGCTAAGAGGGGAACAGGCCTAGGGAGAGCAGAAGCACTGATGCCTGATGATTTTTTGCCTTTTCTTTTTATATACTCTTTTATAAATTTTTTATACTATTTTCCTACTTTTTTTTTTTTGGTGGAGAATGCGGGCATTCTAATTCAAAGGTTGTGGGTGGGGAGAAGGGGGAAAGGGATAAAAAATAGGAAAAGAGTATAAAAATTGTATAAAAGAGTATATAAAAAGGCAAAAAATCATTAGGCATCAGCACCACCCTCAGCACAGCCAGCCATTGGGCAGGGTGCAATAGCACCTGTGGGGGGAAACACCCCATGAGTAACGGGGCTCTTAGGTGCCACAAAGTCTTGGAGGGCTGTGGGGACCTTGACTCTGGGCTGTCCCTGCCCTTATATGGTGAGCATAGGCTGGGACATGAGAGAACAAAGGTCTCCTCCGTGCTGGCACCTCAGCACTCCACCTAGGTACGCTCACCTGTGCCCAGCTCTGCAGGGAAGGTAAGGGGTTGGGGTAGGGTGAGAGGATGGAGGGTGGGCATGGGGTGGACAGCACATCCCATGGCCACATCACTCCTGGCATCAGGTTAGCCTGGGGATGGGGCTTGGAGACCCACCTGAGCCCCACCTTGGGGCTATGCTGTGGGGGACGCTACTCCCTGGTTCTGAGGGATGGGATGTGGGTGCTTTTGGGGCAGCACAGTGGGGCCAGGTGGGGTTTTGCAAGGCTGGGGAAGCAGAGACCTCCCCTCTGGGCAATGCCAGCGCTCCCTGCCAGTCCCCAGCCGGGAACACAGGGAGGCTTTGCACGACCCCAGCTGCCCAGCCCCTCTGCCCACTTTCAGGGAGTGCTGTCAGCCTGGCAGAGATGGCTGTGGACAACCTCAGCAGCACTGGGGCTGAGCTCTGGCACTCTCAGCACCCCTGTGGGGCCAGGATGTGCCCTCCCTGGGGAGCATGGATCTGCTGTGGGTTCAGAAGCAGGGGTCTGAAGCAGGCAATGTGTTTGTATCTGTGTGCAAGTGTATCTATGTGTGTTGTGTGTGTAAGCAGTGGCCATGTCATGCTGTTCCACTTCATACTAAGCTGTGCTGGGACAAGGCTGAGCAGGGCCAGTTCCTGCTGGTCCTGGGGAGGAACAGGCCACTGTGCAGCTGTGTCACCCAGCTGTGGCTGCTGCACTGTGGGTGCCCTGCACAACCCTGTCCCGTGCTTGGAGACAGGGTTGGGCACTGGGGTGCTTACAGAGCCCCGCACCTGACCACCCTGGACCCCGGTAAGGACCCATTAAGCTGCAGTGCCAGCCAAACTGGGGGAATGGCAGTCCCACCTGTGTGCCCACAGACCTGACACCACAGTGACAGGGGGTACCCTCAACCGGTGCTGCTCTGTACGGGGGGTGGTTTACAGCTGGGCTTTCTGCAGAGCAAGCAGCGAAGCAGATGGCACAGCAGGTTGGCTGTGTCCCAGCTCTTAATGACACTGCCTGCCATTAACGAGGGTGTTGCCAATGCTGGCAGGTCCCCTTGCCTGCGGTACCTGTCACCATGGTGGAGCTCAGTGCCAAAGTCACCAGGACGCTCAACAAGACCACACCGGGCATCCAGATATGGCGAATCGAGGTGAGGATGTGGGCACATCACTGGGCTCCTTGTGGGGGGTTCTCTGTGAGGGAAGATCCTCAGTACCTGGGTTTGGGGGTCTCAGTGCAGCATCCGGGGGGTCCTGGTGCTGGGGGCAGTGGGTGCCTGGGGATGGGGTGGGGGGTTCTCCACCAGGGCTGTCATCTTCTTTCCTTCTGCAGAACATGGAGATGGTGCCAGTGCCCACCAAAAGCTACAGCAACTTCTATGAGGGGGATTGCTACGTCCTGCTGTCGGTAGGGCAGTCAGGGGTCACACGGGGAACTGGGAACGGGCTCTGCCCTGAGGGGGTTGGGGGCAGGGAGGGGTGTCTGTGGGCAGAGTGGCCTGGAGACACAGGGGCTCTTCTAGCGGGGACCGGTGTCCTGCAGACGCGCAAGTCTGGGAGCACCTTCAGCTACGACATCCACTACTGGCTGGGCAAGGAGTCGAGCCAGGATGAGCAGGGGGCGGCTGCCATCTACACCACCCAGATGGATGATCACCTGGGCTCAGTGGCCGTGCAGCACCGTGAGGTCCAGGGACATGAGAGCGAGACCTTCCGCGCCTACTTCAAGCAGGGACTCATGTATGTCAGTCACCCCTGGGGACCTGCTTCCATGGTGGGTCACAGTGGGGAGGGGTCCTTTGCGTGTGCATGGACATCCCCAGTGGGGATGGGAACAGCCCTGTCCCAGTGAGGTGGGGGAGGAAGGAGGAGGATCTGGAGCTGGACTCCATCTGTCCATTACCATGTGTGCAGATGGGGGTCCCCAAACACCTTCCCGACCACAAAGGTGAGAGGGGGACCCCAGTGGAGTGAGGAGGGGGATCCAGGGCTGACACCATGTCTGTCCCCTCCCAGCTATAAGAAGGGTGGGGTGGCCTCAGGCATGAAGCATGTGGAGACAAACACCTACAACATCCAGCGACTGTTGCACGTGAAGGGCAAGAAGAACGTGGTGGCAGGAGAGGTGAGTCATGGGATGTGTGGAGTCTGGATCAGGATCAGGCCAGAGCTCCCCCAGACACAGCTGCCTTCAAGCAGGGGACAGAGGGGATGTGGGATGATGCTGCCTCGCCTTAGGAGCAACTGCTCCCCAGAAAGTCCCTCTCAGGACAAGGAGGAGTAATACAGGCTGGAAGCATCAGCACTGAGTGAGGGGGGACTGCAGAGCCATGGGGACCCAGGTATTCTGCTGCTTGATACCCACCCGTCCCAATCTCGTGCTGCTGCAGGTAGAGATGAGCTGGAAAAGCTTCAACAGAGGGGACGTGTTCCTGCTGGACTTGGGCCAGCTCATCGTCCAATGGAATGGCCCTGAGAGCAACCGAAATGAGAGGCTGAGGGTACGGTCAGGGGGTCCCAAGGTCCTCTCCTGGAGGAAGGGGGGTCACAAGCCACCCCCTCCCTGATCTGGGCTTATCCCTTCTCACCTGGGTGCAGGCGATGACCCTGGCCAAGGATATCCGGGACCGGGAACGTGGGGGCCGTGCCAAGGTGGGTGTAGTGGACGGTGAGGATGAGGATGCCTCGCCGGAACTCATGAAGGTCCTTACGCATATTCTGGGTGAGAAGAGGGACATCCAGCCGGCCATCTCTGATGACAAAGTGGACCAGATACTCAAGTCCTCCCTCAAGCTCTACCAGTGAGTTGTTGGGGGCGGGTTACCCATAGGGGCATTTTCCACTGTGCTAGAGGGAGTCACCAGCAACCTCTGCTATGTTGCATGACTCCCAGCCCCATGGACAGACACCAAGAGAGGTCAAGGCCACAGCAGGGGTGGCGATAGGTCCTTTGAGTGCCATGGAAGCAGGAGGAATCCCTGGTGCCAAAAGGACTGATACCCGATAGAGATGCTCCTACAAGCATCACCTTTGGATGCGGTGGCAATGCCCCTCAGTGGCCCCATAACATCTGACACCCCTCTGTCCATCCTTGTGGCCATGAGTGAGCTGCCTGGCAGGGCAAGCTACAAACCAGGTTGCCACCATGGCATAGCAAGAGAGTTCCTGGGCACCGCCTGTGCCATGATCTGGCTGGGGAATGGGATGGGGAGGGGACATCCCCATGAAACCCTACCACACTATAACGGGGATGAAGTTTTCCAACCCAGTTTCTAACCCTTTTTTCTTCTCTTTTTCTGCTGTCAGTGTCTCCAATGCCAGTGGGAACATGGTCATACAGGAGGTGGCAGTGCGACCCCTGACTCAAGACATGCTCCTGCATGAGGTCTGTCACCCATGGGGTGCAAATTTCCTTGGCAGCCTTAACCTTTCAAAAGCCAAATTTGTTGGACTTTGCCTAAAGTCCTAATTTCTATTGTTGCCCCTTTTCCAAGGACTGCTACATCCTTGATCAAGGAGGTACCAGGATCTTCGTGTGGAAGGGAAAGAATGCCAACAAGGAGGAAAAGCAACAGGCGATGAGCAGGGCACTGGTGGGTGCTGGGCTAGGGGTTTCTTATGGGATAGCCTGGCTTCTCCCTGGTGTGCCAGGCACTCCATGCCCATGCTCTGTGTTTGGATCCCACTAGGGCTTCATCAAAGCCAAGAACTACCCAGCCAGCACCAGTGTGGAAACAGAGAATGATGGGTCTGAGTCAACCATCTTCAGGCAGCTCTTCCAAAAATGGACTGTCCCCAACCAGACCAGTGGGTTGGGCAAGACCCACACCGTGGGTAAAGTGGGTGAGTGTCTCCTTCCAACGTGACAGGATCCCTTGGACTGGGCGGGGGGGGGGGGGGGGGG
>VZTX01025312.1:11187-139791 GCA_013400915.1 Pardalotus punctatus
GAGGAATTTGACTCACCTCTGCTTTTCCCCACAGCCAAGGTGGAACAGGTGAAGTTTGATGCCACCACGCTGCATGCCAAGCCCCAGGTGGCTGCCCAGCAGAAGATGGTGGATGATGGATCTGGAGAAGTGGAGGTAGGGTGACCATGGAAGAATGTGGGACCCTCTCAGGCACCCCCTTTGCTACACCAGGGGTTTCCATGGGGGCCAGGATCTGCAGGGCATGAGGATACATCAGCCCTGACAACAGTATATCCCTGTCCCACCAGGTCTGGCGTGTGGAGAACAATGAGCTCGTGCCTGTAGAGAAGAAGTGGCTGGGCCATTTCTATGGTGGTGACTGCTACCTGGTGCTCTACACTTATTTTGTGGGGCCCAAGGTGAACCACATCATCTACCTCTGGCAGGTGAGACCTCCAGGTCACTGCACCATGGGTGGAGGACAGGGGTGTATCTCCCTGGACTGGGTGTGCTCTGCCCCTTGGGAACAGCACAAGGGTTGCCTTTTTCCAAGAGGGAAAGAGGGGCTGTGATGGGTGCTGAGCCCCCTCTGCCCTGCCCAGGGCCGCCAAGCAACCGCAGATGAGCTGGCCGCCTCTGCCTACCATGCTGTCGCCCTGGACCAGAAGTACAACAACGAGCCCGTGCAGATCCACGTCACCATGGGCAAGGAGCCAGCCCACCTGATGGCCATCTTCAAGGGCAAGATGGTGGTCTATGCGGTAAGCACGGAGCTGTCAGGTCATGGGCAGGCGAGTGAGCCTGTGGCACTGGTGGTGACCACCTGTCCCTGTCCCTCAGGGTGGCACATCACGGGTGGGCAGCACGGCGCCCACGCCCTCCACCCGTCTCTTCCAAGTGCACGGCACCAATGAGTACAACACCAAGGCCTTCGAAGTGCCCGTCCGCGCCTCCTCCCTCAACTCCAATGACGTCTTTGTGCTCAAAACCCCCAGCTGCTGCTACCTCTGGTATGGGAAGGTGAGTACTGCCAGGGATGGGTGCTGCCACCCCCCAAGAGAACTGTCCCCACCTCCTATTCCTCCTCCGTGGCCTGGGACAGTGATGGAGCAGCTGTCCTTGCTTGGCAGGGCTGCAGCGGGGACGAACGTGAGATGGCCAAGACCGTGGCTGACATAATCTCCAAGATGGAGAAGCCAGTGATTGCAGAAGGACAGGAGCCACCTGAGTTCTGGCTGGCCCTGGGGGGCAAGTCCCAATATGCCAGCAGCAAGAGGTACCAGTCTTGTCCCTACCCACACCCAGAGGTAAGATTGGCCACCAGTCCCCAAGCAGGCTGAGCCTCATTCCCACCATGTTGACCCCTTTCAGGCTGCAGGAGGAGAACCCCAGTGTGTCCCCCCGACTCTTTGAGTGCTCCAACAAGACAGGCACCTTCCTGGCCACGGAGATCATAGACTTCACCCAGGATGACCTGGAGGAGAATGATGTTTATCTGCTAGACACCTGGGACCAGGTAAGCTGGGGGAGCATGGAGTGGGGCACAGACCTTTGATCCCACAAGTTGATGTTCCCAGGGTTAGAGGAGCTGCATCAGCCAGAGTTGGTGGGATGGGAGGCTGGAAACCTGCCTGTATGTGGCCCCATGATACTTTTTTTCAGCCTTCTTGCTCCAGGGAGGGCTGAGGATGGACTCACAGTGTCCTTCCCCATGGACAGAGCCCATGTGCCTCCAACCACAGCCCTGGAGGGCTCCACCTCATCCTAGTGGTGGATATCGTAACCTTATTGCAGGTTTTCCTCTGGATTGGGAAAGGCGCCAATGAGTCAGAGAAGGAGGCAGCAGCAGTGATGGCACAGGAGTACCTGCGGAGCCACCCCAGTGGCCGTGACCTTGACACCCCCATCATTGTGGTGAAGCAGGGTTATGAGCCCCCCACCTTCACTGGCTGGTTCCTGGCCTGGGACCCTCTCAGCTGGGAAGTAAGTCATGGAAGGGGTTTGAAAGACCAGGGAGTCCCTTTGCAGATGGGACCTGATGGGGGTGTGGCCCCAGGAGCATCTCCAGGGTGTGGGCAGCAGTTTGCCTGACTCCTGCCTGTGCTGAGAAGTTGAGTGCTTTTGTCCCCTTCCCAGGACAAGAAATCCTATGAGACGCTGAGAGCTGAGCTGGGTGATGAGAGCAGCCTTGGGCAGCTCACCTCAGTAAGTGGCACAAGGAGAAGGACAGCTGGGCTGGGTGGGGGCACAGAAAGCCCCCCCATCACCTTGGCAGGTCACAGGAGGAGCTGCAAGGACAGATCCTCCAGGTGGTGCCTCCATCCCTGGGCCTGTCCCTGATGTGACTGTGCCCCCCCATTCAGATGCTCACATCCAGGCAAGAGATCTTCACTGCCTCCACCACCCTTGTCCCCACCAAACTGGAGACCTTCCCCTTGGATGTGCTGGTGAACACCTCAGCCGAGGACCTGCCCCGGGGTGTGGATCCCAGCAGGAAGGAGGTGAGATGAGGCTAGGGGGGTGCTGCAGGGGGAGACAGGGAAGTGCCCCTGGTTCTTCAGCTCAGCCTCCTTTCTCTGGCCCCAGGACCATCTCTCTGATGAGGACTTCCAGGCTGTTTTTGGCATGAACCGCTCTGCCTTCGGCAACCTGCCTTTGTGGAAACAACAGAAGCTCAAGAAGGACAATGGACTCTTCTAGGACAGGAGCCTGAGCACAGGGACAATCCCAGATCTTTATTAAATAAAATTAACTTGGAGAACAGGGCTGTGGTCTCTCCCCTCCGACCCCAGGGCCCAGCCCCACTGGGGGAGTTATCTGACAAAGAGCTGGCACACAGGGACACACAGGTCACGATGGGGCACCGGCAGCACAGGGAAGGACTTTCAACTCCTTTTCCCTGAGACCTTCCTTTTCCTTGCTGTGATCAGAGGTGAGGCACAGGCTCAGTATGCCCAGGGAGCCAGGACTCTCCCATCCCCTCCCGGCACTTACAGCTCCGGGCTAAAGGTCCAGTACACCGCTGGAGCCACTCCCTCCCTTATCACCTGAACTGCAGTAAACACATGTGCTACCAAAGGTAAATGAGGAGACAGTGTGCCCATGGGACAGACACCAGGGAACACTTGTCCTTCACCCAGGAGGGGAGGAGGGTGTCTTCCTCCTCCTTGGGCTCTACAGCGATGCTGAGGCACTGGGGTGTCTTCCATGGGGACTTATCTCTGTCAGGGAAGCCAGGATGGACATGTGCTGAGGAGCACTGAACAGACACAGGGTGTTCCCAGGCAACCACGCAAAGTCCCAATGCCAAAGGGGAGGCAGAGGTGCAGAGCCCATCAAGAGCCAGCAGAAATAAGATCCCAAATCAAGAGAGGGTTAATAAAGAGGTTTTAATTTCACAAAAATCTATCTACACATCATTTAAAAAGGGGCAGGGGGAATCCAAGAGCAAAAACTGTAAAGAATAGAGAGGAACAGGTCTGCTAAAACACAGAGAAAAGCACTGCTCCACATCAACAGTGTAAAGAACCAGAAAGTCAGGGTGCAGGCAGAAGTCAGCAGCAGGCAAGGCTGGAGTCTGGCAGCAAACCACACGGACAGCAGCTGCCAGGGGTCCCACACCCCTTTTTCTCTCTTTGGCGGGCAATTACAGGGATAATTAGCTCCATTAAAAACAAAGCAGGTGAGTTTTTCCCAGCCCCCTGCCCCGGAGCACGACATTCCCCACGTGCCTCGTGCCAGGGTGCAGCAGGAAGCGCTGAGCTGGCAATCAGCCCTTCCTCGGATGCAGGACGGGAAGGAAGATGCACGCGTGCTCTTACTGTGCTGCACTGAGCAGGGGGGAAGGCGAGGCCGAGGCCACAGGTGTTGCAGAGTCCCTGCTCTCTGCTCCTGTCAATCCCACTCCACCGCTCTTGTTGGGAAAGCAGTCCTTGTTTTGCAAAGGCTCTTTGTGCAGCCCCGCTGGCCAGGGCTCCCCCGGGGACCCACACAAAAGCTCCAGTTCACTGACACAAAAGCTCTGCCCCTCTCAGAATAGGGGCGTAAATCAAGAGCAAATTATCGCAGTGAAGACAACGGGATGAGAGGAACAGAGGGTTGGGAGTTCCTTGAGTTTCTGTGCTGAATCACTTGTACTAAACTAGGTTGATTGAGAGGTGGGTAAATGTTTAACTGAGGAAGAGCTAGCACATGTTCAGGGCCCACAACTAAGCTTCACCTACCTATACCAAGGACAGATATCCCACATGGAAGGGCCAACCTTACTGAACACGCTGCTGCAACAGTGTGAGCAGTGGGAATGACACAACTGGTGGGCAGCACATCTCTCGAGGATTACACACCTGTCATCCTACCCACTTCTCTTGGACAGGAAAAAAGCTGGCTTCTGCAAGGAAGGGGCTCTCTGGACACTCCTGCCCAGGTGAAGGTGCAATGGAGCTGCTGTATGCCAAACAAAAAAGCTTAAATTATAGTAGATGTCTGCAAATTCAAAATGGCTAGAATAACAAGCAAGAACTTTTCATAAAACAAGGAACACTGGTTTCAAGCATCAGCTTTTGCACCTTGATCCAAACAAAAACTGGTTTTAAAAAAAAGTTACTGCACTGAAAAAAATCAGGCAATGCTTGCTTTTATTATAAATTAACTGGAGTGCAGCGCCTTCTAAAAACAACTGTGCCACCCAAAAAAGCAGAGCTGACTTCTGATGCTACAGGAATACCAGTTATTTACAGCACAAGCATAGGATGTGCTTGGGGAAAACAGGTTTGCCCTCTGGATAGAGCAGTCCCTCACATCCGCAGGGTGATCAGCTCAAAGGACAACTCCCACGTCATCAGCTCTTCCCATCGCCAAGAATTCGACCAAAATTAATATTGACAATAGAAAAGTATAATGCTTTGCAATAAATTAACACACACCCCCTCGGGCTGCAACTCACCAGATAAACGCTCTGGCACGTCTACAACCAAACCTTTGCTCCTGGCTCAGAGACCAGGAAGACGCCACCACAACCAGGGCCCCTGTGCTCATACCACACCTGGGGACTGGGAGGGAGGTCAGTCTGCACCACACCAGGGTCCCCAAAGTGCTCAGGGTGGGGAGGACACCAACGCTGTCACTTGCTGCTGTGCACACACGTGGGAACACACCCTTTAGGCAGCAACACGCCCTGCCAGCCTGTCAGGATAAATTCTATAGATGTGTAAGTGCCTGCAAAAGGTGCCTGCTGTCTCCTAAACTGATGGTTTTGTCTGCTTTGCTGCAGCCAATTTATTCCTGAGAAACTCCTAGATAGTTAAAAAACCTCAGAAATTATCTCAATGGCAAAAAAGGTGATTTTCTTTTTTTCCTTAAAGAAGTCTTTCACCTCTAAAAACTCAGGCTGCAAAAATCAGACCTGGAGGCCAAAACAAGAGCAACTACTCTGCTTAGAGCAACAACTTCTCTGAAATGAGTAAATGTCAGTGAAAGGAAACATCTGGCCCTGCTAAGTTAGTGCAAAGGTGCTGAAAAAAAATTAACTCAATAGGCTTCTTCCCCCACTGCTGAAACAAGCTATAAAAGGAGCTTCTAAACCCAGCAGAAAGCATCACTTCTTCCTAACCATGTTCTGTTAATGCTGAACAAGGGCCTCCTGAAAGCTTTCCACCTGATTTAGTTTCACAGTTTGAGCACTCTGCACTCCTCAGAGAGGAGAACGGAGGCATGGCTGCAGTACAAAGCTTCTCACCCTGGGGTAACACAAGACCATGGCAAGACCATGGCTCAATCACAGAGCAGTTCAAGTGCCAGGTGCTGCACAGGAAGGGTAACCCCAGAACACGCTTTCCCTCCCAGAAGATGGACAGAGGCTGTTGCTCACCTGCTGCCACTGCTGTTTGCTCCAGGTATTCAGCTACTCCAGAGTCACATCAGAGCAGCCCTAAGCAACACAACTCCAGAGTGAAACACAGCACACCCAACGAGAGACTTCACCTCTCCAAACAGCACTGATGCAACAACCTCGTGGTGAAAATGCAATCAAACAATAGAACTTGTAAAACAAAAGAAACCACATCTATAATCTCATGTCTAAATGAGGATGATGATGAATGGTGTAAAAAAACAACAGAGCTGCCACCAGGTATCAATACATTCCACAGCACCAACAGTTTGTTTCCTGGAACCACATGTAAATAGCCGAGCGCTTACAAACCCATGAATGTCACAACGCATCAGCTTGAGGGATTCCAAAATGCCTGTTAGCCAGATGACTGGCAAGAGCCTACTCAGTGATCTGGCCTTCCAGTGAATATTACTAACACAACTAACACACCAGGTTACAGTCTATTGCTTAAATTGCTCTTGGAGAAAAGAAAAAAAGCGCCAAGTGATATGTAAATCTTCGCCACTCACGTCTCACAGGTGAATGGGCTTTTAAAGTCGAGTCTCTTTTTGCACTATTTTTTAAACCAGTTTATGAGCAGCTGTAGTCTTGTGGCTTGTTACAACTGTTTAAGGCTCCATGCTGACAAAATTATTTGAGGAACATCAAAAATTTCACCACAGGAGGATCGCTCTGGATGTCAAGGTTTAAACATTGTTCAGGCCCAGGACTTGCACAGATAGTTCAACAAACCAAGTGTCCCATATTTCTACCTTTTGTCTCATGTTTTGGCCCTGAGCTGTTTGTTACTCCTGCGTGTCTGGCACAAGTTCAGAATCTTCCTTGCTCCTCAGGAGGAACAAGGTGTTTTACTCTTCACAGAGGCTGACGAACTGATCTCCCTACTTCCATGCTAAGTGGCTGTGCATTTTTTTCTGTTTCTAGTAACTCATTGAAGATATCCCTAGAAGAAAAGGAAAGACCAACAGTGAAACTTATGTACAACAACAAACTGCTACATAAGACAGCCCCGAGGGAATCAGCAACTGGACTTTTTCCACAAACTCAAGCATCATGGACCCTGGCAAAGAGACATACCTTATGTGACATCTCCAAGCACCAGTAAAGACAGAAGAGGAGGGAGAAACCCACCTTCTTCAGTTCTGTCTGCCTGCAAAGACGTAATTCCTACCTACAAACCTCATTTTGGCTGTGTCCTGAGCAGACCGTGACTGCCATCAACACAACTGTTAGGAGCATGGTTAAGGGCATTTACAAATATCACAGCACTTAAGGAAAAAACACAAGCTCCATTATGATGCCCGGTGTAACACATGCACTGAGACGCTGATTCCTGTTCTTAAAATACATGCATTTGACGTACAACCTCACACCTCTGAACTCAGAGCACTTCAATTTTGTCATTCTGGAGATATTTTTCATGCCAGCAGAGGACCAGAGGAAGAAGAGAAGTGCACCTCCTCACAAAGAGCAGGTAATTTCTAGCACCAAAATTCGCCAAGACACCTACTTGTGCATGTAGAAGAAGATGTATCCGCTTCGGTCTCTGTCACACTGAACGGTGGTCTCTAGAGTTCTAGACACTTCCAGGTCATTGTAGGTGAACCAGGATTGCTTCTTGATATCATAGACATCACTGATATAATGACCTTAACAACAGAGAATCACAGCATGGTTTGGGTTGGAAGTGACCTCAAAGATCATCCTGTTCCAAACCCCCTGCCATGGGCAGGGACACTTTCCACTACACCAGGTTGCCCAGAGCCCTATCCAACCTGGCTTTGAACACTTCCAGGAATGGGGCAGCCCCAACTTCTCTGCACACCTTTCTTTCCATACTGCACTTCAACCAATGAGTTGGTTAGCTAAGTACCCTGGTCCAGCCACCTATGCCAGATTTAAATGCTAAAAGACCCTTAAGATCCTGCTCCCTCAATCAGCTGGTAACAAACACAAGCAATTCCACAGACCCCATAAACTGTATGTTTCCTACATGCCGTAGTTAGGTGCCAGGACATCCCCAGCCTGCTCCCCCCACCATCAAGTCATGACAGAAGACTTGCTTTGCTGCCTGAATTCTCTGTAAGTAATTCTGCTATGGTAATTCTGTATTACAGATTTTTCAAGCTAGGTAAGAGATGAAGAATAAAATGTGGCATCTTTTACCTGAAGATGATGTGCTTCCAATATGGCTGACAATGCTGATAAGACGATAGGAGTGAGGAAGCTCTCCTGTCTGGGGAAGGAAAAAAAAGTACAGTTACAGCTTTCAGGCACTTTTTTTCCCCCACATAGCTTATGGACATGATTCATACCTGTGATATCAACTTTTGCTACTGTATTCAAAGCTGCGACCCAATGAAGGATTACAGAAACAGACACTCTGGTTCACACCAAACAAGGAGTCCTTCCAGAAGTGGGAAATGTGTATTTAATCTATCAGCAAGCCAATAAACATGCAAAGGAGCCTCTCTGACCTCGGAACAGATGCTGACACAAACTCTACACTACAAAGTTTTCTAAACAACCATTTCCTGAGCAACTTCCACTGATGTCAGAATTAATCCAGCAAATAAACAGAAAACCCAAAAAGGAACACCATGCTTACTTCTGAAATATCAAAGACATACCATGGATAATGGTACACAGATTCAACAGCTAATACCAGATATGTAGCCCAAATTCTCTTGCCCTGCACCTGTAATGTCAGTAGACAACAACACCCTCTTTGCATGCAGGAAAGGTGCTCTGTCTATTCAATGGCTTTTGACAATTTATTTTTTAATCTTCTCTTAACCAGGAAATGTTACTTATAGAATTAACTGACAATACTCTTAAAGAGAGTTTCTCAGAGAAATTCAGAAGATCTCTGCAGCTGTTTGTTTTCTGGTTTGGGTTTTGTTTTTTGTGATTAAAATAACACAGTCAGACTTATGGATAGAAATTTTGTGTGTTTTCACTTTTGAAGATAAAAGACACTTCTAGCCTCTACAGCTGCTCTGTAAACTACCTTCAATACTATAAAGACTGGGTATATATTTCAGTTGGCTTTTGAAATCATGTATCACACCTCAGCATTTCTTTTCAGCTCTTCTGCTTCAGCTTCTGAATATTCCATGTCAAGAATATCCTCATTCCCAGAGTCTTCATCAGAGCCAACGCTGTCCAGGAGAGAGCTGTTAAACTCTAGATAGCAAGGAAACAATGATAACTGAATGAGAAGTTGCAGACCACACAGGAATTCACAACAGGTTGAGGTGTATCTACCCACATAAACAGGCATAATAAAATTTCAAGCTTCCTTTCCAAGGAAGGCGGGGATACTGGAATTTCCAAATAAAAGCTTTCCCTTTCCCAACTTGTCAGAGCAACAGTTAAGTATCTTGGAATTAATTTTAGCACCATCTCCCTCATACTTCTCTGAAAGTGCATCATGACAATGACAGCTGGGTGATAGAAGAGCAGTTAACACCCAGCTGGCTCTGGAGCACCAGCAGGCTGCAGACAGGACAGACAGCAAAAGGACTGCCAGTCTGGTCAGTGAACTGCAAGTTACTGCAATGAGAAGCTATGAATTACTGTTTTAACTATAAGTTGCATTAACAAAGTGCATTTATGAATTAAAACTGGCATCAAAATGCTACTGCTGGCAGCAGGCATCTTTTCATTGTTTTCAGCGGTAAGAAGGCTGCTCACCACAGGAACTTCCAGTTTGCTTGGCTGAGCAAAATGCACACAGCTTTCTGTAAAGAGCCGGAAGGCACCACTGCTCCCTGTACATGCTGTTCCAAACTTCCTGGGGTTCTGCAGCTACCCAACTAATTTAAGATTTTGTACAGTACTCATTAAGAGAAACAGCTATGCTTTCAACAGTTAAATTAAAGCTATGGAGTCCCAGATGGATGAGAAGTTGAGATTAACAAGACACTGCTCAGGAATTTTTTCTGGTCTGTTTTCAAGAGACTATCACACCAGCTGTGATGAAGATGTTTTGCCAAAGAGATTCTCACACTGCTTGTCCTGTTAAATCATCAGTCACTGGATTAGTATAATCTTCTTGGGAAGTTTACAGATGACTCTCTTGCTTAACTGGGAATCCTTTACTGCTGCTTTGTACACTTATTTGGGCTGAAAGGTAAACTACAGCCACTTCGATAGGTCTCTGCATGAAGCACCTGCCACAGGAATTGCTAAACGCCACTTCACCAGTGGTGTCAGGATGACTGGTTCTTTGGTTACAGCATCATTGGGATCCCTCATAAGACAAAATGCTAACGGCTCTGCATTCAAGATCATGTTCATCTCCTTGAACAACTGCTTCCTGATGCCTTAGAAATGAGACAGTAGCAAGGAAATGCTCATGTTTAAGCCAAGCAACTGCAAATCAAGGGGATGAAGGATTTCTAGCCTTGAATTCTTCCTGGATAAAAATCAAGGAAAACCTGAGAGGGACTGGTCACTCAGTCTGCCAGAGCTCAGGGTGAGCTCTAAGCAGCATTCAACTTATTCCCTTCAGAAGCAGACACGGGTTCATCCAGTAACAACTGAGGGCCTTTAAAAGGCCCTGAGCAACTACAAGTATCTTAACACAACACTTTATTACATCTCCCTCTCCCTCTTTGGAGTAGGAATTTTCCTCAGTTATGCTTTGCTCTGCCAGATTGTATGAAATCACTTGCATGCCAGCCTCACACTAATGTTAAACAGTGCCTGAGGAGGCCTACAGCACTGTCTGGATTTAGAGAAGTCAGATAGTGTCTTTTGGGTTTCTTTCTTCACCCCAACAGCTATACCTTGCAGTGAGGTCTGTCTCCCTCCCATCCTGTATCAGACAGATTCCTTTTTCCAGGCAAGGCCAGAGCATTCATTAATCAGCACTAAAATACCAATGCAAGTAACAAATAATCCTTATATTCTGACTAGGGGCATTAGCATGCTGGTTTTTACAGGGAATGCAAAATTTCAAGATCCATTGTGCTTTCTCTAAATTAATATTATGAATTAATGTATATTCTATATGGTTATATAATATATTACACATATCTCTCTATACATCTCTATATCTAACTAAAAACTCAAGAAATTGAAGTAATTTTTTAGATTAAGTTTTTCCTGGCATTTGCTTTCACAACCAAGAAAAAGAAAAGCTGACCTTGAGCACAGCCAAACACAACAAAGCATACACCAAAAGAACATGAATCCCAGCTGTCTTACTGACACTCAGGAGCTGCACTCGTACACACAGATCAATTTTCTCTCAAAAGCGACATACTGGAAGAACTTAAGTAAGTTTCACCTTGTAGACTTAATTCCGTGGCTCGTTTGAGGTCATCATCCTCTTTCTGTTCTCGTGCCTCCTAATGGGGAGAGAACAAAACTTAGCTCATTGAGACATTTCACTGTTTAAAATTCTTGTGGTGCTCTTTTTCCATTGAAACTGTGCTGCTCTGGTTTCTACAACAAACTTGACATTGTAAATTAAAGGTTCTGTGTGAAGGAATGTTTGCAACCAGCGAGAGTCCAATGTTCCTGTGCAACAGAACCTGGGACAAACCTTCATTAAGGCTTGTCAAAGCTCCTGAAGTTTGGTATGCAGCAGAGCAAGTCTCCAGTAACACCAAATGCTTTCCCTGGATCATTAATTTGAAAAGCATCTCAATGAATTTGCAACCCTTTGCTCAGGAAAGCTGTCACTTACACACAAAGCTCCTTACACTTCAGCAAAATTTAGTCTACTTCTGACCAAAGCCAGCTGAGGACACAGTCATTAAATCCTGACAGATTTTGTTATTTTTAAGCCATTTGAAAGTAGAGCCAGTGGTTCTATGTAACAGGTGTAATCCACAAAGGCAAGATGCAAAAAGACACCACTAAATAGCCAGGCATTAAAAATATTACCATGACCAAGTAGCAAAGAAACCTCAAGCCAATAAACACATCTAATGTTTGGATAATATCATGCCCCTGGTTCCTCCCACCACTCTTAAAAGCCCAACACAACAGCAAGCCAGTCAATAACATTTAAGGAGCTGGCTTCTTAATTCAGGGCTTTCAGCATACCTGAATTCAGCACCCCAACTATGTATTTTAAATCAAGATGACCACAGCTACCACATTTCCATGCCCAGATCATTAGAACAGCAGATTTTTGCAGAATTCCAGCAGAAGCACACTCAAAAGGCAGTTTTACATTATTAGCATGAGGCCTTTTATCTCACTATTTCTAAAGCATTTGGGAAATCTTTGTTAAACTACTCTGCATCACTGAATCAAAGCTACATCTGGCATGGAACATACTGACCAGCATCTTATAATGAGTAATGGGATAGAAAAATCCAAGAGCTGTGGAAACATCAGATCTCACAAGGAAAGCCATGACAGCTTTGGTATTAATAGAGAGCAGACAAGGGCACCTATTTAAAGAAAGACCTGGCTAAGTGCTTGCTTCATTCTCAGTGGCTTGGATAAACTTGCAGAAATCAGTTAAAGGTCTTGCAATTCAAGTGCAATACAGATAGTTAGCACAAAACTCAAGAGCCCCATTCTTTCCAAGCCTAATTTAAAGGACTTGTTTTAGACTAAATTATTTGGGATCCTTTTTCCACCTTACTAACAGGGAAGGATGACATAAATGTTTAGTTCCTAAATTCTTCACTAAGCATCCCCTACATGCTAGCACCAGAAACACAGCTAGGAGAGACACATCTTTTAACGTGACCCGACATGGCCATTCTTAGCCTTGGCTTGGAAACCCGCCTCTTTTATGTCTTCGAGTCTTGACATGACACACTGCAAGAAGCAACTGTCAGGGAAGCTAAAGGTGGGCTGGGTTTCTTGATGACAGGGAGGAAGAGTTTAGTTCAGGTTATCATTGGTTTTAATATAATGTGAGAAACCAGCGTACAAAAGTGCATGGGGAGCTTTGAGAAATCTGTGGGTCTGTGATGTGATGTATGGTTTTCAAAGCCCATACAAAATGTGCCCAGATGTATCCAGTTTGTATCCAGATGTATCCCTTTGCAGTTACTGTCTGAATACAAACTTTCCCTTTAGGTTTCAAGTTTCCAGTGCTGGGGAAGAGAACTTAAGGAAGCAAACTATTTCTTACTTGCTCTTGAAGGCTTTGAGCCAGTGCCTGCTGAAGTTCTTGTTCTTCCCTCTCTCTCTCCATATCGTACTGCTGCAGCCAGTCAACCTCCCCTTGGGAGCCTTCTGGAGTTTTGTTTTCCTTATTCTCATCAAAATCTTTAGTTATCTCAGTGAAATTGGCAGGACCTGTGGAATCACAAAGTACAGTCATACTTTCCTGGGTCTTCTGTTTGTTACAAGCTCTTTAAATCACCACAATCCTTGCAGCATAGTGACATCTATTGACAGGGAGCTCATCTGCCATAAAACACCCACACAAGAGTCAAATGAAAAATACTCCAAAGTGCAGTCTTATTCTCATTTTAACTGGTGTACAGCCGTTTGATTAATCCCTGAACCTGTTTTCTTCCTAGCCTTTTATGTTCACTCAGAAACAGCAAGCTTAACTACAGAAGCCACATAGCACTAGATTTCTGCAGCCATGAAGCTGACGCCTGAATTTCTCTATAAGAAACCATGGATTATAAAAACTTGCATTGCATATTATACCTTGGAGTACTACAGATGAAGCCACAATTAAAGCCAAATCATATGCAAGGTGGAAGAAAGCACAAATCTCAAGCACTTTCTAAATGTGCCACCTTTTGCTTCAGGTAAGAGCCTCAATCTTGTGAACACTATGTACAGCTTTAAACATGCATGAAGATCACAACTTTTTAGTTCACCTTTGAAGCAAACACTATGGCAGAAGTGCTTTACAAAACCTCCGGAATGAACATTCATTCAACCACTGCACACACTCCTGCAGTTGCAAGACGCTCTGATTCTTACTTGCAACTGAGAAAGTGTCAGGGCCTGCTCCAAGAGTTACCAGGCAGCAGCATGTGAAACTTCAGGGCTTTGCCCTGTGCAGACTTCAGTATCTGCCGTGAACACTTAAACACAAGACCAACAGCACCAGAACCATAATCCATTAGTCTAATCCTCTTAAGATGAAAACCAAAACAGAATTTACTAAATGACCTTTGAAAACTTACAATGTTAGAAGAAATACAGAACTTATATTAAAGACATACTTTGTGCTTAAGTGTCACAAAAGAGCCTTCAAATAATTACATTGTACTTTCCAAAGAAAACCTGGAAATATGTTTATGTGGCCGCACTCTATCAAAACTCTCTCACACCACCGTAAGCAGCATTACTGTATAAAAATGAGGGCACAAACCAGGCTGATCACATACATAATATTATTCTTACACCCTGTCTTCCACCATCAAGACTGTCAAGAGTTGTCCATTGAAACAAGTGCAATTTTTGGTAACAGTGGGGTATTCTGTTGTTAATTAACCTCCTGGCTCTTAGAGGACACGAGCATATTGTTGGTCTCTTTTTCCATGCTAGTGGAATTAAAAACCTGACTAAAAGCATGTAGCACCCTGCAAAAAACAAACCACTTATACTTCCTTGAGCTGGTTAAAGGAAGACTCAGCTTCCCCACACTGAGATCACACAGGCTCCTCTTTGTACTTAACTAGGTCTCTCTATCAGAGGCCATAATTCACTGGAGTCTCTTATGCTTATGGGTCTACTCTCACATAAAAAGCTTTAGAAAAAGTTACATAGATATAGTTAAATTCATTAGTATCTAGTGACAAAATAGCTGCATTTAAAATGCTTTCATAATCTTATGCAGCCCTCTTGCACACCAGCCATGTGAACACTGCTACTGTGATGCCCAGGCTACAACAGCTACAGAAATGAAAATACTTTCTGCTTATGAAATATTCAGTTCTAGACATGGCCAAATATTAGGAAATTAAATTGTCTGGCACAGGAACCTGTGGAAGCATGTGTTAATCAAGAGAGGAAAAAAATGGAAATTAACTTTGAATCATGGAGGTGACAGAGTTACAAGAAAATACATTTTCACAGTTCAATGAATTAAATGCTTTATACACAGGGAAATTATAAAGTTTTAAGTTCCTAAAACTCTGAGGAAATCAGGCAGTTTCAGCAGTACACTTGCATCCAGCTCCTTTCACCAGCCATTACCAGCCTGATGTTATCAGTAGCCTGCTTTAACCCCCTATAAAGTCCAGTTAAGATGGTTACTTTGCCTTACCTGAGTCTAATACTGTTTTGGGTTTCTCCATCTCCATAGATTCCAGGTTTTCTGGCAATTCCTGAATTTCATCATCTCCAAATCCAGTGTCTGGGCTGCTTGTGGGCTTATCTTCATCATGGCTCAGAGACAGAGAAGCTTCCCTTTTGCTAATCTCTAAAACAGCTGCTAGCAGCTCATCTTCGCTCATCCCATCAAAACCAGCATTACCCAGCTCAGGTTTATCACCTTCCATTTTGCTTCTTTTTGAACCCTAGAGATGAATGGGGTTATGATTAAGCGCTTGAATAAACAGGTATATAACATCAGTTTTACATTTCTGTGGAGCTTTTTAAAAATTTTTATTAACCCCAGGGAGCGGGAGCTTGGCACTGTCAACATTCAACATAGTTACATGAGACTCTGTAGCTACACAAGTTTGTAGCTACACTTACTCCACTGAATAATATTTAAATATACGCTACAACCAGTTTTTACAGGCCCTGTGGATTAACATATACAAGATAACTCTTCCCTTCTTCCCTTCTCCTTCCCTTCTCCCTCAACACGTTTCCCCTTTAGGTTCTGATGAATTCTCAAGCCCCTGGCAAGTCGGTGCTGAGATACAAGCAGGGAAATTGCAAGTTTGTTAACAAAGGATGAAGCAGCAACATGAGAGTAACTGAACTTGAATTGAATACAGGGATTGGAGAATAGAAGCTGAAACTGGACTGGTATGAAGAGCAGTTATAATTAGGTTTCGTGTTGCAGATTTGTCATATGAAATCTTGATGTGGGTAGAGGGAGGATGGCAGGACTACAAACCAAGTAAGAAAACAGTTAAACGGGGGAAGGGGGGAATTATTCTTTCCCAAGGAGAACAGAATGACTTTAAATTGGAAGAAAGAAAAAACATTTTAGACTTAATCTTAATTTTCCTTTTTATAGTTCATTTTCCTAAAGAAGATGCTCATCAACTCCTACATCCCAGTGATTTGCAAATAATATAGTAATTTCAATCATTCTGATATTAACTGTTAATCAGGAGGTTAACCTCCATGTATGTATGTTTACACAATTACACTATTTACCATATGCTTAGAATTTTTTTCCCTACATTATGTTAAAAATGTAATAAGATAGTTTCAATTAAAATGTACTTATCCAGGTCTTATTCCAAACAACATTAGGATGGATCTCAGTACTTTCTTAAAATGAACAAAATGACACTTTTACTGCTGCTTTTTACTTAAACATTTTGTATTAAAACTGCCTTATCAAACAAGATTAGCAAATGAAATAGCCAACTAAACTGCTTGTTCTAGACATGTTGCCCTCCAAGAATTAGAAGTGATAAATTTAAACCTCTTTCCTCACAGCTATTTATGCACTGAATAAGTAAAGCAGGGTACCTGCTTTTTAAGCTTTCTGATTTCTCTCCCTGCACCTGTAGGCTATCAACATCAAAACTGGTTTAGCTCTTCAGCAAACCCTAGTTCCAGGCTCTCTGCCAACAACTACCACTAATTCAGTGGCTGGACTTTAAAGACTTGGCAGCATCTGTGCATTATTTGAATACAACTTTTCTATTAGATATTATTTGCATAAATTTTAAACAGCTTAGGCTCTAAGACAGGGTGCTTTAAGTAAGCATTTTTATGAAGTTCTTCAAATGCTACTTCATCTGCAGAGCAGAGATCACAGGAATTGCTGTTCTGCCCTGTTTATCTGGATAACTGCTATTCGCCCCTACAACCCAGTGCCATATACACATGCTATTCCAGCTGTTCTCCCACAAGGCAGGGACATTTTGCAAGGACTGCCTGGCAGGGGATGTATTGGTCGGCCAAGCCCTTAATGCAACCCCATCCACAGCTGTTTTGAGATTCATAGGAAGGCAAATGGTGCAGCAGAAGTACTGCCACTTCCAAGGACCAGGACCATGTCCCCCAGGGCAACACAGAAGGTCAGAGAACCTGGTTAATGGTAACAGACAGTTGGGTCAGGCCTGTGGTTGAGAAGTGGCCAATGTGCATGGCCACAGAATAAAATAATTTATGTGGAATCATTATCACCAGTGTCTCTTTCCCACAACAGGCTGTGAAGCCTGTAATTAGTTTGTTATTCAAATTAATATGCTTTATTCCCACAATTTCTGCACTTACAAGGCTTGTGTGATAGAAACCACCTACTTCTCCTCACAAACAAAACTCCAGGAAGAATCAGTTAGGACAGTTTGAAATACCTTTTTTAGACTTCAAAGACAAGCTTATTTCCTTCCCCCATAGGGAGCCAGGTATAGATGTGGCATACAGGACAGCAGCTGCAGGACCTTCAGCAAAGGGTTTTCTGTGTTTTCCCACAGCAATCCATTCCATCCCTACATATCCTGAGCATCAGGAAGTGTTCCCTAATATTTAATCTTAAAATTACTGTCTGCAATTTAGTCTATTACTTCTTGTACTATCCACCACAGGCATGGAAAACAGCTCAAGTGTTTCTATTAACTTCTTCCCCTTCCTTGAAGACACAAGCCTTGCATAGGTTTCTCTTTAAAGACCAAATTGAAGACCACTTGCCTGCTCTTTCTCTCAAAATCTTCCTTTCTAGACCTCTGACCACTCATGTTCCTCTCCTCTGGCCCCTCTCCAGTTAATCTACAACTCTTCAGTCCAGAGCCCAAAGATGGATACAGAACTGCAGCTAAAGCTCAACACTGAGGAAAAAAGGGGTGTTACTTCATGTGCAGGCTATGGTTCTGTCTAGATACTTCTGCTTTTGACCTGCCTGACTTTGTGATTGACTGTCACCTTTCATGCCCTTTCTGAAGGGCCTTCCCAGCTGTTCCCACCCCACATTTATAGTTGATTAAGCCTGATGAGATTAACACCTTTAGCCTGTTCCTACTGAACAACCCCTCCTATTTTCATGCAGTTTCTCAGATTTGTCAAGATCATTCCTATCTGTAGTTCTGAGCTTCATCAAACTGGCTGCTCTTCTCAGCTCTGGATCTTCTAAAAATTTAATACTCAGTATCTATTTTATCATTTATTAAATACTGGGTCAGGATCCTCCCTTGGTTTGATCTTCCCATCAGATCAGAAACTGTGGATACCTTCCTCTTGTTATCTACTGCTGTTCATCCAGATTTACACCTGTCCCTTAATGCCATAATCAAGGCCACAAGTCTCTGCTTGATTAAAATAACCCTATGAACATTGTCAAAAACTTCAGTGAAGCAAAAGCTTTATAGAAGCAGAGATGTAGGAAACTTTTCCTAAGCACTAGGCTTGCAACACTCTTAACAGAAGAAAGTGGTACTGCAAAACAATCCTCTAAGCTGTTTCTATTGCCTTCTGGGTCATCATTTCTTCCCACACAACTCATCTACCTGCTAATACACTGCTCTGACAGAGGCAAAAAAAAAAAAAAAAAAAAAAAAACTATCTTGGCAGCATTAACACTAGTCACAAGGAAAAGCTCAAAGGCAATTTGAAATTAACTGTGCCATTACACCAATGAACTCTGTCTCTTCACACATCTATATATCTGCCTCCAAAGACTGTTAGCTTCAGATTTTAAAAGCATTTAAAAAACCACACAGAGGACACAGATTGGATGCACATGAAGTTCCCTCAACTGAATATTTTGCTTAGCCCAACTTGTACCGGATCTAATTTAATCAAGGGCTTTACTGCATACTTTTATTATTGACAGCACATTATACTTCAGCCTGGGAACATTATTAGTGAAAGTCACCCAAAGGACTGACCAAACTGCTAAGCAGCTGGTATACATAACCTGAAAACTCAAGTTCAATTGCAATGCAATTACCTCTGTTCCCAGTGGGAACTCAAGACAACTGTAGAGAGAGATCAATTAGCAAAGCACTGCCTTCCGGCACTGCAGTGCTAATTAGGAGGAAAAAACCCCCTCATCTGACATCAATTTCACGCAGATTATGCTAAAAAAAGCACACAGAAGACATGAGCACATACAAGATCTAGTACATGAAAGTTTGTGGGTTTTTCCCTTACCTTTTCTGGCTCTTCTTGCAGTTGTTGCTGATCTCTACTCTGTATGTTACACAACCTTTGGCTATGGGCAACAGAGCGTTTCAATGGCTCATCATCACTGTCAGAATCTACATAGAGTGCTGCAGAGCTCTTCGACTTGAAAGTGTATTTTCTGTAAGTTAAAAACATGGCTATAAAACTCCACAGCATTGTACCATCATACAAACACATTTCAAAGTAACTGTTGAAGTAGTGCTTTCACACTGTTCAATCGGGGAACAAACTGCAACAACTGACAGTGACAATTTATTAACATGGCAGTCAGGGTTTTCAGAATAGGTTTATTTTACTGGGTTAACTGACGTATCTATTTGAAGCCTGCAATAACAGCTTACAACATTAAAAGTTACTAAGTGTGTGGCTCTTGTAGCCAAGTATTCTGTACTTTATTACCTCGAAATCCCAGACAGAACTCATTTGAGACAAGACCACTGCAACACACAGAATTTGGCATAAGGCATTTGATTTCTCAAGTTTACTAAGTTGAACATAGGACTTCTCACATCATTACCAGGATACAAAAAGTACAAATCTGCACAAGTTTTTCAGTTTTCCTGTTTGCTCTTCCATTAAGATAAATTCTTGCTTCTTTAGAACAGAAGACAAGGGAGTCTGGGGAAGTCATGATTCTGCTTTATTAGTAAATCTGGTCTTTAAGTACCCCTCAACACAAAACCATCCAGTGTGATATCACATTTTTCACTGTATCAAAAACTGGACTTCTCATCTTTGCAAATAAACTTAACAAATCAACCACTCCCAAAACACATTTTAGCTCCATAGAGTCAGAAAAAAGAGCTAGATTGCAGAAGCAGAAATAATTTTGCTTTTGCTATGTGTGACTTGAAACTCCAAGTGCAGACTAGTTTAAGAAAACTGACACTGACAAATCATCTGACAACCATCCAGTTGTCATTCTGATGCTCAGACTTCTCCTTGAGAAAAATCATCTTTGCTTACTTTCAAGTCCCCAGAGGTTTTCAAAAGAGGTGCAAAGGTGATCATGCCAACTAGGCAAATTGCACCATTGATGTTAGTTTCAGCTAGCATGTAACACCAATAAAACTCAGACATGAAAAAATATAAGGGCTGAAATAATTTACAACATAAAAAGCCAGAAAATAATTAGAAAATTTTAAAATGCCTTAGAAACTATGCCACAAGCCATTGAACACGGACATTTCAAAGCTGTAACTCACCTACAAGGTGTGGAAGTGCTTACAGTACAGGAATTCACCATTTGGGAGGCTTTCAATGGACGGGAACTATTAAAAAAGCAAAGTATTTATTGCAGCAGTTACAGTCTTTAAAAAATGAGTGTTTACTTGTCTGCTATGCATGCAAATCATGACCAAAAGAACAAGCAGAATACCATTATGTACTTGCTAATTGCTTAGATTTACAGTAATAACTTAATCACACTATAAATAAACAATAGTTGTTCAAAACCATATATAATCTTTTAAACTTGATTAGCTTCTTAGCAATGAACCCTTAGGGACCAACTCACAAATTAAAGGCTCTCAGCTCCCATGTCAAGACAACTCATTCCTTTATTTTTATTCCCACCAACACTTGAGTTCCTGCTCCCAAACCACAGTCTCCTGCTGTTGTCTGGATCAGCCGGTTTTCTGGCATATCCCACATCTTCATTTCTCCTCCCTTACCTAGATTCTTCTAAACCAACTTCCTGCTCCATTAAAACCTTTCATGGGCTCCTCAAAGTCAATCACTATCACTAGACATCTATCAAACAGATGGTAGCCACTGCAGAAATCTTTTCTAATCTTCCCTTCAAACCAGGGCTGCTTCTCTCCAGCCTAGCTCCTCTTCCACTCCCTGGTCAATCACAATGGTTTCAATGACTGAAAAAATCTCCAAACATTGGAAAGCCATTTCCAACCTATTTTCAAGTATTGATGCTCTGGTTAGCATAAACTGTTTGCTGTGTTTGAGATTTCTACTGTTAAAGCAAATTCTTGGGAAACATACACTTACACCTCAAACACCACTAAACATTTGGCATTACACCTGCCACACTCCTTAACATACACACCAGATGTGTCCTAGCCCACTACAGATAGCCTGGCTATGTCACTAGGCAGGCGCTACAAGAGACCTGAGGGTTTCTTGCTCTTTATTCTGCCACACACTTCCTGTGTGACAACTGGCACATTTAATCTCTGCATCTCAGGTCAGGCAGCTGTACAGAAGTAACTGTCACAGGGAAAAGAAGAGAGTATTTTCAGCATGCAAAATGCTAGGGTACTACAGTGGCACGGGAAAGATAATGAAAAATGAATGACAGCACAGAAGGTGCAAGTAGAAATTAGCAGAAAAAGGTAGGATGTTTTGTCTTTAAGCAGAGTTAGAGTGCTCTGAAGGGAAAGGTAATCTAGATTCAGACTGAGAGGCCTACATTTTAAAACAGAAGCGTTCTTAAAAAGAACATAAAGTTACTTTCAAGGACAGTGAAGAATATTATCTTACCAAATATTCCCTAGATAATACCCAACCATCTCTTCCTACAGCTTCTATCATGCTACCTTTCCATACATGTTCTCATGACAGTATCATTACAAACTAGCAGGCCACATCTGGAGCTGCATAATTAAAATGCTTCCTCCCTCAGACATCCTCTGGAGGAGATCGGACAATTGCTTGCCTTGTGACATACATGAATAACACAGGAGGGACCAAAGCTGTACACTTACATGGCAGAATGGACACTCCATCCCAGTGTCAGTGGCAGCCTGGTGCTCTCCGTACAGTGGGAAAGCAGGGTTAAGTATCTTGGAATAACCACCTGCTGCCCAACTTTATGATTGAGAGACAATGCTACATTGAAGCTGTATCGTTTCAGATGAAGAATCAGGACCCTGAGAGAGATGAGAGAAGGGCAAGTGTTAATCTCAAGGCAGAAGTCAGAGAAAACTTATTCAAAATCCAAGTAACCCTTTTTTCCAAATGCATTCACCTGACCAAACCAGATTATTACTTTGGAGTGGAAGGCAAATGCTCAGCATCTCTTATCTGTAAGACACAGGTAATTATGCCCTGTCTGTCACTCAACTTGTGCAACATTAAAATTCCAGAATATATTTACTGTATCTGCTTCATTCACATCCCAGAAACCCCAAGAAATGGGGAAGGGGAAAACTGAGTCCTCCTTGTGTATTGATACGCAGGAAGAAACAAGTACTGCTGAGTGTTTCCAAGAGCTTCTTTAGAGTAAAACCGTAGAACAGCATGAAGACTGACTGCAGGTGCACTTCTCTCACATGTTGACCACTGTCCATGCTGTCCTACCCATTTTCCCAGCTTTACCCTTTCAAGGGATTTTTGCTTGCCATTTTGTAACATATGCTTCCAGGAAGGATATGTACAGGTGTCAACATTTACCTGGGAAGCCTGTTGAACTTGTGTGTCACAACAGCAGACTTTCCATTGCACTTCTCACAGGAATACTCAATCTCCTCTGCCTGCATAAGGGAACAGAGAAATGACTTGTGGAACAAAAGACGCATCAAACAGATCTCAACCAAAACCCCATCACATCTGTCACACATACTCTTCAAAACAGCAGTAACCACTTAAAATTACAACCACCTTCAACTTGAACTAATAAGAGGGCATTTAATAAAAGGACAGGCAGCAGACCTTCAGATTTGGCAACATATCACTAATAGAGGTGGAACTTTTCCTGCAAGTCTACTGGACACCAGTGAATTAGCCACCATTAAGACAAATTAGCTTCCAAAGGGAGGGGACAATTTTGTGAGGTTTACAGTTTTCTCTCCCATACACAGGATTTGTTTGTTTTTCTTAATAACCTGTGGAGGAAGGTGCCATGAAATTTTCTCCCTCTTGTTCAAAACCTCTGCTTTGTTCCTCAAAAGCTATCCTCATCAAACTTATCATGCATATGCTGTATTAGAGTAGAGCTCTGAGCAGACCTCAAAAGGGGAAGCATCACTCTCCTGAAATTACTTGACTTTTTGCATATCAAACATTCCTACAGCCTTTTACCTTAAGTGAGGCCAAATTACAACACTACAATTTTAGGAATTTTTAAAAATCTTAAGACATCCACCAGCTTTTAGAAGAAAAAGCGTGCCAATTATTCTATCTGTTGAAAATACGATCTGTACAGGGAGGGAAAAAAAGGGTTAGCCTCAATATACGACAAAATACAACACCAATGCAGACATAAGGCTCATTTTTAGCTTTCAGAAGCCTTGCATTGAAGCTCTATCTAAAAAGTGAGCATCCACATATTACATCTATTTATTTTTTTAAATTATTGTACCTGCATTACCTTTTTCCTCCATGCTAATTAAGGCCTGTGCACAAGCTGTTGAAGCATCCTACCCCAGGAGAGGAAGTAGCAATTCCTGAGTGATTATCCCAGTCTGACAGCCTCCCTTCTCTCCTTTGTATTTGTTTACACCACAACTCTTTCACCACAAAATTGGGAAGTTTACCTATTTTGCGTCAGTTAACTTCTGCACAGCATTTTACAATAAAAACTCCCATATGCTGTTAATGGACAAACCTCAAAAAAGTGTAAAGTTTGGTATCTCACATGCCTGCAACTGCTGTCACAGAAACTAATAATCAGCTGTAAAAAAGAATTTCCATGTGGTACATAACCAACACACACTTCACACTATGAATAAAAAACCCCCCCAAAGTACATACCCGAAAAAAGAGGTCAAGAGAATCCTGGATTGATCGGGAAGGAAGAAATTTCTTCCTTCGAGGAAGGTCAATGGAGAGGTCATTAAACTGTTCTCGTTTAGTGACTGTTTCACCACACCTAAAAAAGAAACATGCTTATGCAAGTCTGATGAAAAATAAACTTGAAATTAATGAGAACTTGCATGTTTTTAGGGTTAAGTGACTTCCCAGTAAACATGTATTTCTTGATCATCCTATTTTTACTCATCAAAATGAACTGTTTGATGCTTATGATGAAGTTGGATCTTGCAATTTCTTTTTGATACTTTAGAAGTTGAAACATTTGTGTAAGGGTAAGAACAAAAATGCACAGATTGCTTTAGAGAGGCAAACCATCAGGTACACAGGAAATCAAAATGACTGCTATAGCTGAACACACCTTCATTCAGTCTTTTAAGGAGAAAAGAACTGAGCCCAGCCCAGAAGGGAAGGGCTAGAAACAGTTTCAAACTGTTCTTAGAAACAAAATAGTAGAATCCATCTAAAAAATCAAAACCAACAAAACCCCTGAATTTTTCTTATGTTTCATTTTCCTTAGGGGGAAAAAAAAAGACCCTACAGTTATTTGTCTTCCATAATTATTACCTGGAAGCACTTTACTTTTAATTGTTCTATAGAACTAATTAAGTATACACAAACTAATATTCCCAAATATCTGTGCTCCTGAAAATTCTGTGGAATGAAGCATTCCTATATGGAAATCTGCTGCACAGGTCATACACAATGTATTCCCAAACATACCGATTTACATCTTTTTCTGCAAGAACACAGAGAGACAGAAGAAAATGCCATTCCCTGGAAGTCCTTAGAAAGATCGAATTAAAACCATGGCTTCCCCTTTTTCTTTCTTTTTTTAAGGAAACATTACTTGGTTGAAAACCCCTTTTCTTTCCATTCCCATACAATTGGTACACAAAGAGCAAAGCACAAAGGCTTTCCATTGGATATGTAATGAAGAACTAAGTGGTATGAAACTGTTTAAAGAAAGCCCGCAGCAGCAGACAGCATGGCGTGAGGTTTACAGCATTCCTGGACGAGTCACTATTTTCCTAAATATCTAGCTTTGGATAAAACATAGTTTTTAATTTTGGTTACAACCTACAGATGAAGTCACGTCAGATGGGAACACTTCCTAGCCTTTTAAGGTAAATGTGAGAAAAGTTGCCAAGCACACTTACATTTTGCAAATGATAGAATGCTGAACCTCAAACTCTAAGTTACTGATAACGGGACACGTATAAACTTTGGTGGCTGAGAGGTCTTCAGAAGTACGTCCTGGTGAGTTATCCTCATTAGGGAGTGGTTCACTCTTCCAAGTTTTGTTTAACTTTTCCATGTCTTCCTTTAGCTGATCCAGACACTGGCTCAAGAACTCATGTGCATCCTAGAAACAGGGTAAATCCAACAAAGCAACTTTGTACAGCTTCATTCAGTATTTTTCTCAAACATGCACAGACTGGGGAAATTATGTTTAGTTCAATGCATTCAGTAATACTGACGCAGTTCTGCTCTAACAAACAGCAGCAATCACTGCCATTCAATCAAAAGTCACTGTAAAATACAGCTGAAGCTTGACAGGTGTTCAATGCAGTCCGTAAACTGTTTCCAGAAAATATACTTACATTCTGCATGTACCCAGAAAATCTCTCTGCAGTAGCTGAAATGGCACTTTTCACCTTCTTGAGCAGCTCTTTCTTAACCTCAGGGCTGCAGACATCCTTTTTAGCAAGAAGATGGGCAAAACGTCTGCAGAAGTCAAGGCAATGAAACACTGGTTGGTTTTCCAGGACTTTAGAGAAACAAAATAGAACTTATGATACCTCATTTTAAGAGTTCCTAAAAGCTTTTCTCCTGTGATAAGTGGTTCAGGGGTTCTGTATGAAAATATCCCATATATAATTAACCTTTTCCATTTCAAGTATTTTGAGATCTCATTTGAGGCCATCATCAAACAGCACTCAAACGAACATAAAAACCAATCCACAATCTTTCAAGATAAAGAGAAAAGCCTTATAAAGCTCTAAAAACTTATTTCTGCTCTATCTTTTACAATAAGAAAAAAACCCCATAATGCTTTTTGAAAACATTTGTACTGATAGGAGATATGATATCACACAGCACCAAAATAAGCAACACAAAAATCATTAAATTCAACTTGAATGGTCAGAATGCTTTCTACTTATGTTTTATTTTAACATTTCCACTCATTTTTAAGCCTTGCTTCTTTCAGCAGTAAAAACATTATAACTGAGAGAAAAGCTGTAGCAAAAAGAGCCATGAGGAGTTCCTTGGTTCAAGCTAGTGCTTCTGTTAGCTTTGCTAAAAAACTTTTGAAATTAACTTTACCTGTGCCTCTCAGCTACTGTGATTTAGTTATCTTTTACAACTGCTTTACAATTTCACAGGACATACACACCAAATTTCAGTCACACAAGTGACTGAACAAGCACAAGTTTCAGTCATGCTACACACATGGGAAGGTGACAGGAATATATCACATTCCATGATACAAAAAACCCCCCACCCAAAGACAGGGAAAACCTGTATATAATCCCCTTGCATCCCAAACCCAACAACTAATACCCAGTTACCCCAAGAATCTGATCAGTTTACTGCAGTTTGATAAGTCTCCACTACTCTACCAAACTCCAAGAACAGCGTGTGCTGTCCTAGCCCTCTACAGATGCTCAGTGAAGCATGTTAGGAAACCACACCACAGTTGATAGGCAATCACTGATCAACCAGAAAAACAGTCACCAGGTTAGATGATATAGCCAAACCAAGAGAAGACAAAGTAGATGCTTTGAGTATCAATTCTGACTTGTACAGGATCACACACTGCCCATTAGGTATATGGAGCACAACCTTCAGAGGACTTTCTACAAGAATTAGAGAAAGGACATTTCAAGAGGCACATGAAACAACCTCTGATCCCAAGTGGTACAGAAAGAGTTCAAGATGACACACCAAAAATAGAAAATTGCCTCAAGAGATATAAAAAAATATGAAATAGAAACACAAATGGTTCTGATAATCCTGCATCTTATTTAGTGACAGAAAAGAAATGAAATGCACAAGAGAAAATGTAATAAAAATCCCAAATGGCTGAATTTAGAGAACGACTAAGTATGCAAAATTTGAACATTTTCCCCAGCTACTAAACAAAAGGCATAAGCCCCCACATATCAGGTGAAGTCAGTGACCATCTTAAACCCTCGCTGTCAAAGTTTTAAGAAGTTTTGCTATATCTAACTTATTTTGCAATTTCTTGCATTTTCTCCTGAAGCATTTCACTCTGCCACTAGAAATACAGTAAAAGAATGCCTGTAACTCAGTATTACAAGTTTTAAGAGGCTATTTCCTATTTCAAAGGTAAACCTCCAAAATACAGAGAGCTCTAGGATTTCTTTTATTCTCTATACATGCAAATGACCCTCTACAAAGGTGCTTCAGTATTACAAAACCAGTTTCTCAGTAACGAAGGAGAACACAGCTTTTGCAGAAAGTGAATTTTACCTGATTAGTGCATTGAGTGGAATTTTTTTCCATGGGATCCCCTGTTTGAGCAAATCATTAGCAAAAGACTGAATTGAAAACAAGGACTGTAGAATGGCATTCATATAGCAGGTGTTTCCCAAGTTTGAAAACCTGAAAAAAAAATAAAATTGACCATGTGTCTAATGGTCAGTGTGCAAACCTGCCAGAGTTAAACACAGCACTACTAACACAGGACATTCATCCCAGCCACTCCCCATTGAGTTTCTTATTGCAGATGATCCCCAGCCCTTCAGACTAAACTGAAAATTCATGGGAGGCAGCGTTTATCAGGAAAGCACGCACAAGTTTCTTCAATCAAACTTTTAAAAAATGCATACACACACACATACATATATATGTACACACACTTACATATATGCACACATACATATATATGCGCGTGCAAACACATGTGCGTGCACACACACACACAAAGACAGAGAAATGAGCAACATGAGAGCAACATGAGAGCAACATGAGAGCAACATGAGAGCAACATGAATTACCTGGAACTACTGTATCTCTAAAATTCCCAGGAAGCGAATTCAAGAATACATATCCTCCAAACTAGGAAGAGTGTTCCCTGCCTCAGTGTTAATTAATTCCAGAACTATTTTTTTAATTAAATAATTATAACAAGAATGTGCATGTTCTGATTATCAAAGTGTGCATGATAGATACAGAAAATTAAATTTACCCTTGCAATTGTTGTTGAGGATGGGTGGAAAGGGGCACTCGGGGTTTGTTCCATCCTGTGTAATCTTGATTAGATCTCATTTTTTTAACAGAAAGAGGGGCAGGCTGAGAAAGAAATCCCAGGCTTCTTTTGGCTGAAGAGGTCTGACTGGATACACTAGACCTAGAAACATAAAAGCATAAAAAGGGTATGATTTCTGATGCTCTGCCTTGAAGAGCTATAGTCCATGACAATGGAATTGCAGCACTATGGAATACAAGGACTGGTAAAGCCATACAAGATAACAGGGATGTATCACAATGAAAGAGGTGTGACAGAGAACACTTCTTTCCAGAGCACTTAAATACTTAACTTGGTTAAATTTCCTTATATCCATCAGTGTGCATGCAGTGCAATCAAGCCTTTGGTCTTATAAACATTTAATAAATCCCCACACTGTATGATGAGAGGAAGAATGATTACATAGCACAAGATCACCACTCCCAAGATACACTTAAAATTCACATTTGGGCCAGAATCTTCATTTTCAGTTCTTGTAACCTAATCACTATGGACCTCAATTCCTCACATTTAAGACATGGACAATGCTTCTTTTCTCCCTTGATCTTGTATCTCATCTATCTAGGGCAGAGACCAAGAGTCTGACTGCACAGCACTTAACGCCAAAGAATTTCAAGCTCAGCAGGATTTAGTATTTGCTAAAATATTGTTATTAAAATATAGAATTGCATGCCACTTATCTACTTGGGAAAAATGAAGCAAGGGATCAGACTAAACTTCCAGAGTTCATATAGAATTTGAACCATCTAGAGTCATTCACAATGACTATAATAGACTTGAGTGAATTTAAAGTATTTCTATTCAAGCAGTAACTAGAGTTTGTAGAGGTAAGCAGGGCAGTTGAAGACACACTGAAGAACTGGACTGTGCTCCTGAAGGAAAAAAATAAAACCCCAACAAAACTCACCATGTTATGCATGTAAGCACCATATGATCAACACACAGGAAACTGAAGAGCCTAATTCCTGGGAAATAACTGCCATTTACAGTTCTTTCTGGTGAATCAATCCTACCTGTCCAGGGTGGAAGTGCTAGTGGAGTACTCTTTTGAAGAGGACCGACTGCCATAAAAGGATGACGACTGCAGTGGTAAAACACCTTTAAAAGAGAGGCACGACATTTTGTTCCAGGTTACACAACTATTTATGCAATAAACAACTTACTTGAAAGTATTTAGTTAAAAGGTTTAAAAGTCCTCAAATACCGTATTCCAGAACTGGTTGGAAGACTACATACACATGCCTAGAAAAACTAATGTGAATATTATTAATATGGAAGCAAAGACTTGATGGAGTTTATGGTATTAGGTATTTATTAACTTTCATGTAGTTAAGATCATGACTTTTTAATATTTCGTATTTCACTTTGAGTTTGATGGAGAATGTGAATTTATCTCTTGTTCAGATAGACAAGACACATGTATAGAAAACTCCTGAATGCAGTGCTCTCAAAATTCAAGGTAAATATGCAAAAGTGAAAACAGCTTCTCTTCCCACTCCCAGTTACACACTAAATTACGACATACTGGGGGCAAAATAGGGTTGTTTCATTGTTATACAATTTTGACAGATCCTGAGACTCCGGTGCCTCAGATGGTGCCACATTAAAAAAAAAAGCTCTCAAGAGTCAAAAAAACACCTATTACAGTGAATCACAGTGTAATTTAGTTTGAATAATGAATAACCATTTGCTTTTTTCGCAGCTTGAAGTTGTTTGAGCCATGCAACTTTCAGAAAAGCAGATATATGAAAGAAGTTTGCAATACTTTTACTAGAACTTGCAGGGATACACTCACAGATTCTAATTTTGACTCTGAAGAGAAAACCAGATTTCCATTCATAGGTAAACATTCACCTTACTGGCTGTTCCAGCAACACATTTGTCCCATCAGAGCTGCACTAAAAAAAAAATGCATCCACCAACATTCCCATAAAAACAAGATCTTGAATGCATTTCTCTTTATGGAGAAAGAAGCCAAGTACTTATTAATAAAACTGAAGAACAGTGCTGCTTACTAGCTTATCTACATATTGTTAGTATTCCTGTATTGTCTATAAAGCCTTGTCCCACAACAGTATCCAACAGAACTTTGGTACAATCAGGACAAAAGTCCTGACCCCAAAGAGCTCCTCCTGTAAGTTCTGTGGAAGAGATAAGGAAGTAAAAGCAAACAGTACACATTTTAATCACAAAACACAGCCTACAGTTCACATGACCATTAATAGCACGTTTTAAAAATAAATAAGAAAGAAAGCAAAAAGGAGTTTACAGAAAACCCCTCCCAAGGGAAAGGGCTGCTTGAAACAGTTTGAAGCTGCTTGTTGAATTTTCAAACAAGCTGGCTCATGGGCTGGCATCAGCACCCAGGAATAAAGGTCAAGGCCACACTAGAGCAGGACAGACATTGAAAGTGAAGACAAGTTACTTGCATCTCATGTACAGCTCTGGAGAAAGCAACAAAGTTAGTGGCATAGGGAAAGCAGATTAGAAAAGAACACTTCTGCAGCAACTTGCTTAACTAGTATCAAAGGGGTAAAATCACATTGGTCAAGGATAGGTATCATTTGGCTTTACATTTATTTTTTTACCTGATGTCCTATTCTCCTCAGCCTGCTTCAGGTTCAACTGTTTCTCTCTGCTACTGTTCAAGTACTTCCATGCTGGATCACTCAAGGCTTTATTATTCCTACAGAAAGAAGAGTGGAAGGCAGTGCAGTAATGGAAGATATGGGATATTCCTGCTCAATATTTATAACTTGTTTTAAAGCATTTCTCTCCTATGACCTTTAATACTTGACCATGAACAGTAGAACTCCACTCACAGATAAATTTAACCAATTCATTTAAACAAGCCCTCCTACTTACAATTAAATCTGACTTCAAACACATGGAGCTTCTTCTCCAAGTGGCAATTCCCCTTTATCAATTTGTTTTGAAAAACGTCAAAGCACACATAGTACACATGGCAATTCTGACTGACATAACTGACAAAAGAATGGTGACACAAAATTTGCATGTGTCAATTCATGCGAATCAGCTGCTGGAGTAGCTTGTATTTCCCTTATTGAAATTTTCCTCATTTCAAGCACCCAATGTGTTCACGAGCTGACTGCCCTGTTCCATGTGGCTGAGAGCATTCTTTTTCAGAAAAATATACCTTCACAAATGAACAAAGAATTCAAAATCAGAAACAACAGTTACTTACGTTGAAGAATCATTCTCTTTGGGATAATCTTCACTCATTTCTGAACCAGGTGGTTGTGTTCTTTTCCTCTTTTCACTGACAACAGAAAAATTTGTGGTCATTCTTTCAGAAAGATCAGTAAATGACCCTCTTCTAACTGAACAGAACTCCTCAATCCTTTCCATGCATTTTGCACCTATCTTCTGCAATATCCACTTCTATAACATAGAAAAGCATTTGGTCTGCCCAAGTCTTAAGGTATATTTAAAGCTCTAGTGCTAGTACCAGTCAGAGACTATAAAAGCATGTATTAACATCCTGTTAAAAGGAACAGCAAAACTAGAGGGAGAATTATATTCCCTTCTTACGTCTCAGTGTACTGATTTCCACCTGTAGCTCAATAAAGAGCTAGATTTTAACAGTATCATAGTAAGAAAAAAACCCTCCTACCGATTCTCTAACAAGCCTGTCCTGTGAGGGACTGATGATGCAGGAGATGCTGAAATGTTCACCCTGTTGCTTGGTGTTCCAGCTCCAGCAGAATTCTTAACAGAGCCTCTTGCTGGGGTACCCAGCACCTTGCGAAATGTATTCTCCTCCTTACTCTCCACAGTCACTCTTTTGGGAGGAGTCTGCAAAACACAAGTGGAGGGGGCCAGAGAGAAAAGCCAAGAGTGAAAACAGGACCACCTTTAGTGTAACCCATCATTTCCACCACTTTTTACTTGCTACAGTGTAGCATCCAGAAGCAGAAAGGTACTACTTGTAATAGATTCAAGGAGTTTCAACACTAATTAGACGTAGGTAAAATTTTGACTGTATCATGCAAGTTGTAACATGAAACTCTACCGCAGTAACCACTTTCCCTTCTCATTTTCTAATGCTAAGTCAGTCGAACTTTAGTTTTTAAAATTTCCTTTACAAGCTTTGACATTAAAAAACCCAAGGCAAGATTCCTAGCTATCCCCAGATCAATCCTGGGCGGTATTACAATTAAAAATATTAAAAAGCTATATTAAACTCCACATAATTAAAACAGTGCCCTGACAGCCTTGGGCCAAGCAAGCCCCACATGTAATGCAATGGAAAGAGGTAATAATTGGTTGACTATAGAATGTTGGTCAATTTTAGACAGGAAAACTGATTAGACTGAACACGTCTAATCTCACCACTGTATACACAGCCTTAAGTTTTTACTGTGTGATTGCCTTTAAGCAGCATGTAGAATTTATTTTGGGACAATGGCAGAAATAGTCTCCCTCAGGGCAGTAATACAAGTATATTCACAGAGATAACAAAGTAAATTAAAGCCAGTAGATACACCATGAAATCTGGGGAGAAAAACAAAAATATTTGGAAGGAAAACAACTTATGGGGAAAAGTCTGTGAAATTTACACAAAAGTGTGAGCAGAATGACACAAATTCAGTGACTTTATTCTGATACAAGCCTGGATCAGCAGCTTTTCGATTAACACATTTGGCTGAAGTCTACTAAACATTAAGACCTATGCTGACTAACACATGGTCACACACATATAAGGTGTTCAGCATAAAACAAAGGGAGATTCACAACTATGTGAGAAGCAAGTCTAAATCATGTGCTTTCCTTCCATTTCTGCTTCTTCTCTACCTAAAATTTCATATATGAAGAACATATTCTGACTTCCACAGCCAGACACTGACCTTTCTTACTCATACAGATGATATGGCTCCTCACAAAGAAGATACACTATTGCCAACCACCCCGTACACACACATCTATTCCAAGCTCTCTAGATTACAAACACTTTGGATGCAAAATATTTATAGTACTGTTGCAACATATAGTAAGAGAATGAGAGGAAGAGAGGAATAGAATAAAATTAGAGTGGAAAAACTTGAACAATTAAACAAACCTGGTTCTCCATATAAGAGAATTGCCTGTTAGCTTCCTTCTGTGTGGTCCTGCTGCCCAGCACACCTCCAAAGCTGCCAGATCCCTGTGAAGGTTTCCCAGCTGACAGGAAAAGTACACAGTATTTGATTTGATTGTCATTTAACTGACTGACATTTTTATTTGCAAGATGTGGTTTAGCTGGAGTTGATTTTAGAATGGAAAAACTAGATTTCTTGCCAACAGACCACAATATTCTGAGTGCACAGTCATAAGCATGTGTTTATGGATATTCCTCATATTGGTCATTTAGTCACTTGGCAGCAAAGTCTCTATCGTTAAAAAGAACAAAATAAGAAGTAAAATGAAAAATGAAGAGACTGTGCATGGGTGATAAACAGACAATCTTTCAAATACTAACACACAACATAAACAAATCCTGTATGTTAATCTCTGCTTATTGTTCAGCATAAGAAAGGTATAAAACAAACAATCGGGTTTGAGGCCTGAAAGAACAATTTACAGAAGTGCAAAGAAAGCCAGGAACAGAAGGAGGACAAAATGTGCTGAAGATGTGTGCTGGTTTGGCTGGAGCAGAGTTAATTTTCTTCACAGTAATGACTATGGGGCTATGTTTTGAATTTGTGCTGAAAATAGTGTTGATAACAGAGATGCTTTAGTTATCGCTGAGCAGTGCTCATGAAGAGTCAAGGTGTTTTCTGCTGCTCATGCCACCCCTGAGGAGGCGGGAAGTGCACAGAAAGCTGGGAGGGGACACAGCTGGGACAGCCAACCCCAAATGTCCACAGGGATATCCTGCACCACGCGGTGTCATGTTCAGCATATAAAACTCGGGAAATAAGGGAGGCACAGTGATAGTGTTTGTCTTCTCAAGTCACCACTGCACATGGTGGAGTCCTGCTTTCTTGGAGATGGCTGAACACCTCCCTGCCCATGGGGAGTGGTGAACGAATTCCTTGTTTTGCTTTGCTTGCATGCACTGCTCTTGCTTTACCTACTAAACTGTCTTTGTCTCAACCCACAAGTTTCCTCATTTTCACTTTTCTCATTGTCTTTCCAACCCCACTGGGAAGAGTGAGTGAGCAGCTGCTCGGGGCTTAGTTGTTGTTGGATATGGTAAAACATAACTAAGACAAGGAAAAAAAGAAAACATAACACCCCTCCTCTCCAAAATGTTATAATACGATTTACAACAATTGCACTTACCAGTATGAACCCTGTCTTGAAGGACTGCATCCAAATACATCCGCATTTCATTTGCATCTTTAAATGGTACCTTATCAATTGTCAGGAAGCTGGTATCCTTTAGTGTCAGCATCAGGCAGCACAGTTTTCTGCCATTTGGTCGTAAGGTCACGGTTTTAATGTTATGGCTTAACTGAAAACAAGAAAGTGACTATAAATGCAAATCCGACTTTAAAAGGCCAAAATACTTACAAATTCAGACAAAATATTTCAAATAGACAAAAATATTTCTCCTTGCTCCACTTCAAGCAAACATTAAACCTCCTGGAATTAATGCAATCTGTGACCTCGGCATCTGACAGAACTGAAAGGACTGTATCACTATTGCTCAACAGTCTCTATATTCCTGGATAAGCTTTCTGAAACTTGCTTTCCTATTGAGTGTGGCATTTCTAAATGTAAAGGAAAAACAACACCATAAAGTTACATTTAGTGAAAACTTCCACATCAAGTTCAAAATACAATTTAAGATGGGGAAAGTTTCAAATACTAAATACAAACTTCTCACTTTACACTTCACTGCCAGAGAATTTGAAACAGCTTAAAAAATCTGCTGAGGGAGTAAGTCAGTAAGAGACACGCTTAGTCTGTATGCAACATTGTAACAATTAAGTGGTGTCAAAACTTGCAGGGATAGGGCTGAGCACAACAATAATTTTAATAAGAATTTGCACTCCCTAATGATGCCACCACTACTTTATTACAACCTTACTTCTTACTTCATGCTAAGTCACCTACAAAAACTGTCTGTCGGGTAAATACTATTCATGGAGGTTGAAGGTAGCTCAAATAGACTGACAGTAAAAGATGCTCTATGTCCACCAATGAGATTTCTGTTTTTCCGTTCTCTAGCTTCTTGGAAAACCAAGGTAGATGCAACAGCAACTTGTGAGAGAGGTTGGAAAACCACCTCAATCAGAAATTAAGGGTTTGTTTTGATGGAAACATTATACTTCTGAAACACTTTGTGCTCAGTCCTTGTGTTTTGGGTTTGGTTTTTTTTGGTGGAGTGTTATGGATTTTTTAAAATATAAGCTAAAAATATCTTCAAAGACCAAAGAATTGAGTAATGGGCTCCAAGTTTTTCATCCTCTCCTAAAACACTGAGCCCAGTGTAAAGGGATTACTGTTACTTCACCATCTCAGTGCAAAACAACCCATTTCAACTCTAAATACTGTCAGGAGAAAATTCCATCCATACTCTTCACGCACCTGTTATGACCCAGTCAGTGTCACAAAGTTTTGGTAGGTGTGGGGAAACAAAGTATTTTCTTAATACACATCTAGCATCTAGGGCAACTTAGTCAAAGCTCTGAAACATCACTAAAACATATCACCGGACAGTAGAAATTTGATGACACACTGATCACTGTAGAAAGAAATATGGATCCAACCAAATGCTCCATTACAGAAAAGTAAAAAAAGCAGGGAAATCACCCACAGTCCTCTCAGAGCAGCTTGTCAAAAAAAAACAGGGAATGCTACCTCTAAAGCAAGATCATCAGGAATTTGTCACACCTGAAGTGGCATGCTGACAGCCTGGGGCTGGCTCACACAAACTACACTCCAGCACAAGCTGCCTCCTCCTCCTTTGCTGCAGTCCCAGCTGCATGGTGGTTTATCACCCCTTCCACTAGATCCTGCATTCAGCCCTTTCCCCAAATTCCTGCGAAAACCCTCCACTGAGATCACAAAGAGATCTGACAAGTGCCAGAGAAAGAAAACGTGAGAGGCTGGGCACAAAACCTGCCCCTTTAGGCCATGGTTAGCTGTTCTGTAGGCTCATCCTCCCTGTGGAACCTCCCTCCGAGTCGCTGTCACACCGCATCACTCATTCAGGCAAAAAGGAGTGTGTGAGAACAAGCACCCAGGGACCCAGGGAAGGCACAAGAGGAAGAAGAAAGACACTGCTCTCTTCAGGAGCAACATTGTCCAGCACTGGATTAAACCAAACCTGCAGCCACAGCATTGCACATGGGAAGGCAGATGATTCTTTTCAAGTTTACATTAACACAGGTGGTAACTACCCACAGCTATCCACATGAGGATCCATGAACCTCATGGCCTTGATTTCAGCTGAATCAGCAGTGGGATTCTTCGCTGAGACTTCCTAGCATACTAAGGCAGCAAAAATCTAATCTTTCCAAAAGAAAGTAAACTTTTTTCACAGCATCTGCATACAGAAATGAATGGCTCAGAGAAAGGACCGGTGAACGTTACTGATGAAAAACAACAGTGGCATGAAAAAGCAGAAGCCAACATTTAGATCAGTTTAGGCTGTCGCAAAGTTGCTAAATAAGATGGGACTTTTTTATTTCCAACTGCTCTTATATCCTCTACATATTTCTAAAACAGATATGTATTTCTTAGAGAAAAATTACTCCTCTTTCAATTCGGGGCATTTTGCACAAAAGCAAGGAAGCCTGGCCTGAAAACAACTATAGAATGAGAAAAATGTAAGCTGAATATTTCAAGAGAATCTTTAACAGTGATCTGCATCTGCATTTAAAACCTAAAACTGTAACAACTAAAATTCAGCAAAGTCTTGTATAAACAAGCAAAAGGCTACAGATCTGCTAACACCATTACACTTCAGCTGGGAAAACACAGCTAGTACAAAGTGGTCAGGATCTTCACCTCTAGAGAACGCAAATGTGCCAGTAACAGAAAGGTTGCAACCTCCAAAAATCTGAAACATGGGCCCTGATGCTCTATACTACTGTAGCTTTTCTCTGCTTTTTTGGTTCTTCCCACTCAGTGGTATTTCAATGCCAGCCATGGTAGATCCTTTAACAATACGTGTAAATAATTTACTGGAGAGTTATACAAAGGGATTAGTGTTCAGGAAATGAGGAACAAGTAACAGTGACAGACGGAAGTCTGCATGACACTTAATAGCCTTGAAGAGGACAGCTGTTCACAAGAGAGCACAATCCATGCACTGTTAAAACAAAAGCCTTAATATCTGGCATACCTGAAACGTCTTTGGAATTCCTCCAACATTGTAGTGAACTACTAGGTTCACTTTGTTGTCCTTCTCCACAATTTCAAAGCTCCCTTCTTTCCATTTTGTAATCCCAGTCTGCATGCTGCGCATCCGGACAGGTCCGTGCACCTTTAGCAGAGCCATGCTTTCCCACAGAAAAGAGCTAACAAGAGTAAGTGTTCTCCACCGAAAAAACCTGTTAAAAAGGAGAAACATATAACTTGGCAGGCCAAATAATGGCTAAAGGAAGATAGAAGCATGGCTTGAACTTTCTGTAGAAGCTTGGTAGAACCGTTTCACTGTTTTTAAACACAGTGAAGAAGAGCTGGACAGCAGTGAAAGAAACTTAGATAAATAAAATCTTCCCAGAATGAGCAGCAGTGTATTGACTCCTTACTGCTGAAAGGTGAGCAGACACAATTCCAGACAGAGATGTCCTCAAAACCCCTTAACTTCAACGGATTTAAGGAAAGAGGAAAAAAGTGCCCGAGGAAAGCCGGTATGAGATAGGAACCAAAGTTTCAGAGGGAACCAAAGAGAAAAAACAACAAACGAGCTCGGTCCTGACGGCGCGGGACCTCCAGTCACCTGGCAGGGCCCGACCGCGGGTCTCCGGCTTCCCCCCCTGCTCTCCGCCTGGGAAAGCCACGGGCCCGGGGGTGGGAGACACAGCCCCACAGGTCCCGGAAAGTACGGCGAGGCGTATTCCCGGTAAAAATCAGAAGGAATGAATGGAGCGGCCCCTGTACGCAGCCCAGGAGGCGCTGCTGGGGAAGCTCCCCCGGACATCCCGCGCTCAGGCGCCGCCGCTACGCCCGGCTTGGCCGGTGTCCCGCTCTTCCCGGGCTGGGCCCAGCTCCCCTCCCGTCGCCCACCCATATAGGGACACGGAGAGCACGGGGAGCGCCGCCCGCCCCGGGCCGGGCCCGCTCTGATGGGAGGCGGTCGCCGCGCGGCGGTGCGCCGCGGCTGGCGGCGGCGGCGGCGGGACGGCGTTGGGGATGGGGCCCCGTTGCGCGGGCCGTGCGGGGAGTAGGAGCGCGGCCGCTCGTGGCTGCGGGGCGGACTTGGGGTCGCGGGTTGGCGGAGCCCCGGTGAGCTCCGTCTCCTCGGCATCACCGGCGGGGCGCCTTTGGCAGCTGCCTCCCTCCGGCTGCTTCCCTGGAGCTGTTGCGTCCCCCGCGGGCCGGCTGTGCGGGCTCTGCTGCGGCGTGGCTCATCCAGGGCCCCGAGGGATTTCTCTGCTGGGTGGCCCGGCTCTGCCTGGTGTGCATCACGTAGGGCTTTCCCTCCTTCTCCCTTGCCTACCGTGCTCGCTCCTTGCGCCTGGATGCCTCCTGTCGCAAATCAGTGTTCTAAGGTCTCTTGAATCACTAGCAAAGGTTTTGGCAAAAGCAAGTTTAATACAAAAGCAGAAGCGCGACAAAGTTTGTTGATAAGGTTTGCTCTACTACTTAAAAAGCACACAGAGAAAAAGCAAACAACAATCTAAAATCAATTAATCTACAACCAAAATAAACACAAAAAAAATATCCACAGAGTGTGTGGATGGGGAGGAGCAGGGAAGAAAAGCATAAGGATAAGAAAGAGTAGAGATAAGAAGGGATAAGGAAGACCCTCCCGTTGAGGCACAGTGTTTAGAGCAGATGTTTAAGTGACCTTAAAACACTCACTCATCTTTGACACCTCTTCTGTGCCCGACCACCTCCTCTGCCCTCTGGGGAGGTGTTTTACTGCTGGCCTTGACTGCAGAGAGAATGAGTAGATAGTGAAAAGCCTCTCAGGGCAGGAGAGGCTGCCTGTTCCTGCTTCCCTTTTTCCCCATTGCAGTGCAGTACTGTCCACAGTTGGTGCTTGCCCTCATCATCCCCCAGGAAGCTGCCGAGGTTGGGTATGGTGCCTGATGTTCAGGCTGGCAGGAGTGGAACAGTACCTTGGCCTGGGGGGGGTTCAAAAATGGAAGCTGGATTTGAAGGATGTGGTTATTACATCATATCTCCTACATGATTTGGTTTGTGTTTTGGTTTTCACTTCTCCAAATGCATGTTCATGGCATGTGTAAGTCTTTCTAGAGCTGATGATGTTCTTGGATGTACTGAGTGTGAGAGGTGGACTGCAAAAGCAACAGTAAGAGCTGTTTCAAATCAACTTAGATCAAGGTTCTGCTTGGACTAATGAGCTAATGAGTGAGTAAAGTTCTGATGAACAGGAATTAGAGAACTTCATAAGTTTTTCCTCTTTGTTTAATGCTTGTGACTTTAACTGGTTTTTGGAGTACTGTCAAATACTTCTGATTTGAAGTAATGTTCTCCAGAATATGGAAGGGTGTGCAAGATCAGGTAGACTCTCTTTATCAGCATTTACACTTTTATAGCACTATAATTTGTATTCGTTTAAATACATGAAGGACTCCCATTATGTGTATCTCCTATTAATCCTCTGTCTGTGTTCTAGCTATGTCTTTTTTGAGACTATTTGAACCAAAATATTTGTTTCAGAATAGAGATCAACTTTATTTTAGGACTCACTTGAATGTATATTTAATTTATACATCGTTTATGCTGGCTGGTAGTTCTGTATAGAAGTGTTTCCTGACACAGTTATTTAGTGTTCTTAGACTGGAGGTGACAGGAAAGGGTGTTTGGCTCTGGAGATGTGCTTGGAACGTGTGGTAAATAACATCACCTTTTAGTAAGGTCATGAATTGCTTCAGGAATCCCTTTGGGTGTTGTGAAAACTGTTGTGATAAAGCTGTGGCGAGCCAAAGCATTGGTCTTCATACAGTGATGCTGATGGCAGAGCTGACACTTAGGTTTCAGATCTGAAGACATCATAGAGTGCTTGAGAACAGACTGAAGACAATAAATGTAGCTGTAATTAGCTGTAAGGCATTGAAAGCCCTGCTAGAATCATCTCACTGCTATGGAAGTTCAAAGTTCATTTTGGTGTTTTTGAGCAGAAGGGTTTTCAAAACAGTTTAAAAAGCACAGTTAGTCAATGTTCAGCTTTGCTGACCTGGACGACACTTTTACCAGTGTTCTTGGCAGCAGCTGCTCAATTAGGAAGAGAAAGCCATTTGCCTAAATCAGTTTGTTATGTGATTGTTGGAGATGTCTTTTCTCTTGAAGAAGGTGTTACAAGGTCTTTCATGATGCAGGGGTGGTGAGTTTGTGATGTAATACTGGTAAGGTTTGTTTTCCCTGTGTGCAAAAGAAATTCTGCGTGGAAGGGTTCTGTCTTGGAGCTTGCAGGAAGCTTGCAGGAAGCCCTCAGAGTTCCCCAGAATTTTGGGTCTTAGAGGGAGAAGAAGAAACAGTAATGAAGTAGGAAATTAAGAAAAAAATATGTCTTTCCATTTAAACTAAAGACCAACTGTAGAGCCTATGAAAAGCAGTTTGTTCTGGCTAAGGCAAATATTGGACATCATAAACTTAATTGTGTGGAAAATCTACTTAGTGTTCTCTAGAGACCACAAGCACATGATTATGCTTTTAAGGGGTCGATGTATTAAAGCTTACAGGAACTGAAACTTCCAGTGAGTGTAGAAAAATATATGGAAGCTTTAGATAACAAAATTATAACAACATTATTGCTACACTGCTTGTCAATCCACCATCCCAAATGAAAACAAATGAGCTCTGTTCATTCTCCCTCTCTTTTTGAGCTTCAGTGTAGAAATTGCCATTGCAATTGCACTCACAGTTATAGGGACACAAGAAACTTGGCAGGATTGCTAATTTAGTGTGAAATTTTGGGGGAAAAAAATTACAAATTCTGGTTCTGGCCAGAACAGGGTTAATTTTTGCAGTAGACAGGAGGGAGCATAGCTAGGACCCAGAGATAATTCTGTACCACCTTACATCATTTTCCAGGGAGGGAGGAAGGGCTTGCTTTTGGTTTGTGGTAGTGTGGCAGAGGAAACAGTTGGGTATTTTTGGGGCGGGTTCTGTGGGGTGAAAAATAACTTTTCTTGTACCCTCTGTCACTAATATTGTTGTTTTGCTGTTAGTTTTCTTATCTTATTGCTGTTTCCAGTAAATTGTTCTTATCTCAACCTGTGATCTTTACCTTTTGCGCCTCCAATTCCCCTTTCCATCCTGGAACAGGGGGAGTGGGAGAGGAAGGAGGGAGTGTGTGAGTGACAAGTGGCTTGGAGTGGTTTCAGTGGGAACACTAAATTGGAGAATACCATCCCTAAACCATGACTGTGAGAAAAAAGAGAATAGAAGGAAAGATGAACAGCTAAAAAAGTATTTGAGCCTTAAAGTTTAGGGACTGCTAACACTACATTGGCTTATAAATAATACAGTGGAAGTGGCTGAAGGAGAGAGAAATCCCATAGCTGGGGAAGAATCTCTTTGGATGTGACTATGGATATAAAATGGGGATAAACAGAGGAGGGAAACCTTTGCAGAAATAGAGATAGAAAGCTGTTGGTATCTGCCAAAGATTAAAAAGTCTCTCTCCATACCTCCTGCATCTCTTCTGGGACTGTTTCTGCCATGTGGCTTCAGGTTTGGTTGCAGCCACTTTCCGTTCCTGCACTCCCCTGTATTCTCCTGTGTCTCAGTGATGAGCTGCTTGGGGACAGCGTTGCCGGCAGTGCTGTACGGGCTCTGCTTGCATCTGTCATGGGGAGCACACGAAGAGTTTTAGTCGGGGTTAAAAAAGACTGAGGAAAAAATACAGTCCTGATCCCAGCTGCGATCACTGTGCACAGTGGGATGCGGAGCTGGATGCATGCTGGTCGGGCTGGCTCAGGAGCAGCAAGTACCAAGAGGGCTGTGCTTCACCTCAATAGCAACCACTGTGGCAGTGTTTTAAAAGGTTCTGACCTGGCTTTTGGAAGTGTTCACATGGGAGGTTTTAATAATGGTGTTTTTCTTCCTCAGAATTTTATATCTGAATCCCCAAGCTATCTCCTTAGGAAGCCTGCAGAGCATTTGTTTGCACTGAGCGCTGCTTGTGCCAGCAGAGGCAGGAGACAAAGTTTCATTGAAAGACTTGTGCCTTGCCATCTCCACAGAAATTAGGACACAGTCCCTCTTTTCCCTCTTCTTCCTCATTTTTTTGTCTTGAAAACTTGCTGACCTTGATGTACAAGAGAGGCAGAAAAGAAATCCTGGATTTCTCCTGAATAGTAGAAAATGTGTTTTGACTAGGAATACAGATCTACCCTTCTCTGGGTTTATTTTGAACAGGAATCAAATAATCCTGAGATCTTGCACAAAATCATTCCTGAAAAATTCCCTTTTAGCATCGTGCATGTGAATCAGGTACCTGGGATGAATATGAGTCATTGGTAACAGCAGCTGTTACTGGCTGTGGCCGATGTCATGCTGGTGGTGAAGTAGTGAAAATTTTTCTAGTATTTATGTGAATATTTTTCTCACGTACATTGGGTGAATCCCATTGGCAGTTTCCAATGTCATGGGTGTTTTTGGAGAGAAAATGGTAACATATGTCTTACTGTGAATCTGTGGAATCTTGCACTTGAAGCATGAAATTAATGTGTGCTAAATGCAGGTGGAGCAAATGATAGCTGGCTGAAGTGTGTGTTGCCCACCAGAAGCTCTGCTAGCACAGACAGCTTGGCTCTCACTGCTAAATGAAGTTACAAAGGCACTGCTTGACAAGTGGATTAAGAGAGACTGTCTTAACAAGTCAGGCCACAAAGTAAAGCCTTTGCATTTCAAATAGGTGATATACTAAGACTAATCTAAGGAAGGGATATCCAGAGCATCTTTATGGAGCTTTAGTTCCCACCCTCTCAGTTGGGAGTTTCTTTTTCTGACAGATTGTGGGAATGGTTTGGGTGAGACCTGGATGAAATGTTTGGACTGAAGCTTTCTTGTCTCCTTCCCAGCCTGTGCCAACAGCACTGGCTCAGGTTGACCGTGAAAAGATCTACCAATGGATCAATGAGCTCTCCAGCCCTGAGACACGAGAGAATGCACTGCTGGAGCTGAGCAAGAAGCGTGAGTCTGTGCCTGACCTTGCCCCGATGCTGTGGCACTCATTTGGCACAATTGCAGCACTCCTTCAGGTGGGTCAGGCTGGCTGTGTGTTTATTATGTGATGCAGCATCAGCATGTTGCAGAGCTTGTGCATCTGTGAGGTGGATCTGGGGAGGAACTGGTGGGATCCCCTATTGCCATTGCCAATTGATCTGTGTTGGATCATGTGGTGAGAGGAGCAGATCAAAGTTTAAATACATTCCTGTGACTCCTTGTCAAATTGACTCTGACCCAGCTCTGCCCTTGTCTGGGCAGTGTGGTAGCTGCCATGTAACTTGAAAGTGATGCTTCATGAAAGGACACTATTACCTGCTGTCATTGCAGTGCTTTGCCAGGCAAGTGCTTTGGTGTAGCCTTCTGATATTTTTCTCCTTTAACTTTTCACTATCTGTTAATTTTTAGGAAATTGTAAATATTTATCCATCAATCAACCCTCCGACTTTGACAGCCCATCAGTCCAACAGAGTCTGCAATGCTTTAGCTCTACTACAGTGTGTTGCATCACACCCTGAGACGAGGTAAGTGTTTCCAAGTTGTGTGAGTTTTCTGAGACGTTGATATTGATGCCTCAGCCTGCGTGTTTGACTTCAGAAGCACTTTAGCTCCCTTCTCTTTTTTTACTTAAGAGAAGTGAAACAGACAACAGAGCTGATAGATAGGTAGCTGCCTCTGCTTTTACTTGTTTGCGTGGGTTATCAGGATGACAGCTTTATGGTCCTAAATGCTTTGCATACCCTGGATCATCCTGAGACCTTGCAAATTCCCAAAACATTGTAGCAGCTTCTGGGAGGTCAGCCAGAGCTAAGGGTACCTTTGTGTTGAGTGCTGTGTGCAAGAATCCTTGTTTTAATGAGTTTACAGTTATTTAGACAAGCAGCTTAGTTAAAGCATGATGCTAATAATGCCAGAGTTGTGGATTCTATCCCCATATGGGCCATTCACTTAAGAGCTGGACTCCATGATCCTTGTGGGTCTCTTCCAACTCAGAATATTTTGTGAAATAAAAAAAGAACTCCTTAAATTTCAGCTTACGGTTATTTAAACCAGCTGCTGAGAGGGTGGAATGAATAGGACTGTCCTTCCCAGGCAAGTGTGAGGCAAGGGAGCAATAGCTGAGCCGTTTGGGGAGTTGTCAGCTAGTGTCTGACTTCATGTTTTCTGAATCTGTGCCCAGCCCAAGTCAGCAGGGAAAAATATTATGTTGGTTCAGCCAAAATCAGTAGCTAAAACTCAGAAGGAAACTACCCAGAGATCCCTAATCTCATGCTTCTGTTACTGCTGAGCAGCAACATAGCTGAAGTTGTTTTTGAGCTGCTGCAAAGCACCATTAAACAGCAACCCTCCATGAGATGATATCCAAAGAAATAGGGTAGTTTTACATTACTCACCTTTAAAGTTTGAAAATTGAAAATGGAAGAAGTATTTTGGATGATTGTGCAAGAGTGCTTCCCTTTATTAGCAGAGCAATCTCCAGCATTCTACCTGCAGTCTGTATTTTTCACTACTGCTAGAAGGCAGTGTAAGGACTCTTGGGGAAAGGTGTCTGTGCACATTTAAACTCTGGTGGTGCCTAAAGCTCAGGCAGTCTGTATTTCTGACAGAGGCTTTGCACAGGCATTGTGGCTGACTGTCCTTGCCATTGGGAACCTCCAGGGTGAAATGCAGTGAATATACAATGCAGAGGATCTGGGTGGCTGGAGGAGGTAATAAAATCAACAGGGTGCGCTCAGTTCCTGGTCAGCTGAAGCAGGAATGCGGGTAACTGACAAATAAGGTGTTAGGTTTTGTGCTGTGCCCAGGGCAGGATTTGCTTCATGCCTTTCCATCAGAGAACAAGCTGTTACCCACTTTTGAGGAGCAGTAGCAATGGGGTCCATCAGGAATAGTCTGAGGCTCTGCGTGGTAATGCTGGATTGTGTACTCACTTGGTTTTCTTTGTTGTTCACATTGTGTGTTTTCCCTTTCCTGCAGGTCAGCTTTTCTGGCAGCTCATATTCCTCTCTTTCTGTACCCCTTCCTGCACACAGTCAGCAAGACCCGTCCATTTGAGTACTTGCGGCTCACGAGCCTCGGAGTCATTGGTAAGCAGCCAGATTAATACTGGAACACTGATCTTGTACTGAGTTAGAGCAGTTCATGCTGTGGGCATAGAGACCTGCATGACTAAAGTCAGAGGTCTCTTTTTACTGGGATTTTCCAAGTCCTGTAGTAGTAAGAGGAGGAGCTGCTCCTTTTCCATTGTGGAGGCAGGCTCCTCTTCCTTTTCACTTATAAAAAAACCCACTGAAGTCTAAATGCATTGCCACAATTATGTTTCTTTGAGTACAAGCACCCGCAGACTTGTTATACCTTCACCCTCAGCTCTCCCAGCTAGACAGTGGGATCGGTGCTTGCAGGCTGGGCTTCCTTTGGGTTTCTGTCGTTGATTGGCTTGGGTGTGTTTTCCCTGTCTTCCCCTTATCCTGTTTTTTTCCTTCTTCTTTCTGCCCAGTTAATTTCTCTCTCTTAAAATGTCTTAAAATGCATTTTTTCCTCCCAGAGGTTGTGGTGGGTACTGTGATCTTCTTGTGTTTGTGTTACTACTGAGGGAGAGCCAAGAGTGCATCCTGTTTCTGAAAAATAAACAACCCCCAAACCCAGTTTGATTACTTTTACACTGCCAAAATGATTTTTTCTCCAGCCGTGTGCTGCAACATGTTTAGGATGACAGTTGCTCTGCCTGCCCTTTAGAGTGAATGGTTTCTGCAGAGGGCAGAGGACAGGCCCTCTTTGAAAGGTGAGATTTTTTTTTTAAACAGTTTATCATTTACTGATTTTGGGTTTTGTTTTTACTTCAAGGGGCCTTGGTGAAAACTGATGAGCAAGAAGTGATAAATTTCTTGTTGACAACGGAAATTATCCCCTTGTGCTTACGCATTATGGAGTCTGGCAGTGAGCTTTCCAAAACGGTACCTTTTTTTTGTTGTTACAAAGACACTTGGTTGTTCATCTCTGGCTGGCCAGACAGCCAGTGCCCTGCAGAGTTGGCTTCTGTGCGGTTGCAAATGCTGGGACAAGTCTGGGTGGAGTTTTTACCTCCTCAGAAACCGAACAGACCAAGACCCGAGGCTGCCTGAGTGGCTTGGCAGTAGCTGGCGTCTTATGCAACATGCATCCAGTCATATTGTGCACTCTGCTTTGACATTCTAGGTTGCTACGTTCATTCTTCAGAAAATCCTCCTGGATGACACAGGGCTGGCATATATCTGTCAGACATACGAGCGGTTTTCCCATGTTGCCATGATACTGGTAAGATAATTTGTTTTTCAGGTATTATATTTAAAAAAGACAAAATCATGCTGTAGCAACCAGCTTCTTCAGCAACTACTTTACCACTGTCTGGCTGGAGAACAGAATGAGGGAGGCAAATCGTTCTTGGGCTAATTGCTTATGGCACTGTAGCTCTCTGCTTCCATGTTTCCTTTGTATACTTCTAATTTGCATGTCAGGACAACCCGTATTAGTTGTGATATACTAAGTCCCCAAGATAAAACAGGTAAACCTCTCCAGAGAGGAAAAAGAGTTTCCAGAGTTGTTGGTGGGGTGTGAATTGATTTGATTTTATGCAAGAATGATCACACAGTTCAGATCATGGATCTATGTCCCATCTCTGTCTCTCACAATATGTTGAAAAAGCAAGGCAAGTATATATGATACTTGCCCTCATAACAGTCTCACAGCTGTCAGCTACTTTCAGCTTTGGATTTCTGTGGCCAGTTGTGGGGTTTCTGTGTAGTAACCCCCAGTGTTTGTCCTATCCACCCCTTGAACCCATGGACACTTTGCATCTACGGTGTCTTTTTCCAAGGAATTTCACAGGTTTCCTGTTTGCTTCCCGGAATGCCACCCTCATTTTATTTTTTCCTTTCTGAATCTGGCTCCTGTTAGCTGCTGCATGTGCTCTAATTTTTGTCATGGAATACAAAGAGAGGACTTCTGTCCATTCCCTGTATCCTGTAAAGGACAGGTTTGGCTACACACAGTTTGTTCATCCCACGAGTAATAGCTCCAACTTGAGCTTTGTCTTTGAGCTTGCCAAGGGGAATACACATTTAGCCTGGAATAGTTATTGCCATGCTTTTGTGTGCATTTGCTTTTTAAAGAGTGGTCTCAGGAGAAGAAAATGCAGCAGTAAGTTAAACACTTAGCAATGCTAGTTCTCTGACTAAATGTTAATGCTTTCATTAGGGATATTTACTTGTCTGTTTTCGCAAATGTGAAGAAAACATTGCCTCCAGAAACAGCAAAATATAAATGACTTTGAGCTGTTGTCCCTAATATCCAACATGATGTGATTTTTGCGTTCAAGAAGAAGATCAGCTTTGATGGCAAGATGCTTTTCTCAAAGGCATCTTGGCAGCAGCACCAGGCTCTGTGCAGGGGTATCTAGATAAAAAGTAGTAGGCTATGCTGCGTGGGAAGCCAGGGTGTGTGATTTAATGGTCTTTCCCAGTCTCTGCTGATTGTGAAGGTGTTTTTTTAAAGACTTTAACTGGTGGCGCTGGCCTTTGTCAAACAGGGTAAAATGGTCCTGCAGCTCTCCAAGGAGCCATCAGCACGGCTGCTGAAACATGTCGTCCGCTGCTACCTTCGCCTTTCTGATAACCCCAGGTAAACATTTTAGGAGTTTGGGCAGGGGCTTCCCCTGCACCCTTGGAAGCACAGTTCTTCAGTTCTCCACAGTGCTCACCTGGGGGGAATCAAAGTTCCTGGTCTGTCAGCATTAGTTCAGTGTGGAAGATGAGTGGGGTTTTTGCTTTGATTTTTTTATTGCTAATCACAGGAGCTTTTATGCTACAGGGGAGACACATGACTGCTGGGGGCTTGTGCTAATTCCAGCTGTATGGGTTGCTACTGCCTGAGTTCAAATGTAGCTTGAACAAGATACAAAGGAGGGCCTGAGGTGGAAGGTACACTTCTGCGTCGAACAGGCTGTTAGCAGTAGATGAATTCAGTTGAGAGAATACAAACTGATCTCCTGCTGACCAGCAGCTCTGCCCAAAGCCGCTGCGTGTGTTGTTGCCTCAGCCTCTCCTGGCATTGTATCACTTTGCTGCTGGGTGTTGGGGTGCAGGGGCTGCTTGGCGAGGTTTAGTGTGAGGGGTGGGAGCTGTCCTGGCTGGCTGAGTGCCACCTGCTGTGGTGCTGCTGCTCAGTGCTTTCCTTGGCTGGCTCTGCCAGGGAGACCTCCAGGCAAAGGAACTCTGTGTCCCCAGTGGGGTTTGCTCCCCTCTTGCCCCTGTGAGTTTATTTGTTGGGCCCCGTTTCTTGTCTCTTGATGTAGGGCACGTGAAGCTCTCAGGCAGTGCCTTCCTGACCAGCTGAAGGACACCACCTTCGCCCAGGTCCTGAAGGATGACACCACCACAAAACGCTGGCTGGCTCAGCTTGTCAAGAACCTGCAAGAGGGTCAAGTCACTGACCCGCGGGGCATCCCTCTTCCTCCGCAATGACTGCTGGGGGAGGTGGGACACTGGGGAAGAAACAGCTCAGGTTTACAAAGAACCAGGAACAGGTGACCTCTTTTGCACCAAACTGGGCACGCCAGCTGGCTGCCAGCCTGTCGGACCATCCCACCCAGCCAAAGGGCTGCTCTGTAGCAGTGCAGCAAGCCTCCGGGGATCCCAACACCAGCAAATGCTGATACTACAGCTTAAAAAAAAAAAAAAAATCAATAAAAACAATCTGTATAAATCCTGGTCTCTCCAGGAGGCTTGGGTGGCATCTCTCCCCCTACCTCCAGGCAGAGGGTAGTGCAGATGTCCTCTCTTTCAACAAGCTCAGCCTCCGCCCAAGTGGTGCATGACAGCAGGTGTGTGCACTACGTCGCTCCAGTTCCTTGTCACTTCTTGTTTACATGTCTGTTCAGATGAGTGAACTGAATAAAAGCTGATCCAGTTGTGTTATCCCCTCCTAATACTGCCACTCAGCTGCAGGTAGCCCAGGGACTGCTTTTTTCCCTGCCAGCACATCCTTGCTCCTGGCTCTGCATCCGGCTGGCACAGTGAGCTTCTCCCTTTCCTTTGGTGTGGAGGAAGTGGCTGGAGCCAGGCCACTGCAGTGCTTGCCCCAAGAGGAGGGGTGGATTACTTGCAATGACCCCATACGTCATAAGCTTGCTTCCCAGGGTTCTGGGGAAGGAGAAGACAGCAGGATTGTGGCTCTTGTGCTGTAAATAGTGCACTCCCACAGCTGACCAGCAGCCAGAGGCTGATATGTGCTGGCCTCATGTAGACCTGGGAAGGTTGTCAGCTGGCTTATCACATGGAGCTGAGTGTGAGGTGGTGGGCAGGCCACTGACTGATCCCCTGCCGCTTGCAGGCTCCAGGTATGCTGCCTTCTGCACCCACTGCTGCCTGCCAGATGCCTCTCAGTCCTGCCCTCTCCATTCCCCCCCTCCTCCTGCTCCTCTCTGCCAGCCAGGTGCATCCATTTCAGCTTTGAAACCTGCCTTGGCACCTGCCATGGCCCCACTGCAATTAAACTGGACCAGCAGCCACTTACCTGCCTCCCCTGTGGCGAGAGGCTAATGCGGCCGCAGCAGGCTCTCAGAAGCAGTGGAGGAGCTGCCAGGCTGTGCTGCAGTGGAGGCTGCTCTGCCTGCTCTTGGCTGCAGGCAGGCCTGGGCAGCTACTTAATTTCTCCCCCCCTCTTCAAGTAGCCCGTTTTGCTGATCATCTGCAGTGTCGTGCCAACAGTGTCTTAAATCCCACCATTTCGCTTCCCTCCTCCCCTCTCAGCCTTGCATAACAAGGGCAGAGCACAGCCTCTTCCTTGCCCTCGGGTTCCTGTTTTATAACCATTGCCTTTTCCCTCCTTTTCACCCTGACCTTGCCAGGGTGTGAAAGTGCTTCTGTTTGGTTGATTGTTTTTCTTTTTTGTTTTATAAAGTTCGGATTAATAAATAATAAAACCCCAGCCGGTGCAGATTGCTCCTGGTCTGGTCTCTCTAGGGGGGTTGGGGCAAGCAGCAAGATGGGGATTTATTGCAGGGGGGAGGAAAGGGGGGATGTGCCATCTTGGGGATATGAACTGTGACGAGTGGCCTTTCCCGGTAGGACCTGGCTACATCCCTGTAGTGCCATATATGTACTGGGGCAGGTAATTTGAAGGGGATGCTGCTCTGTTTTGCTTTGCAGGGAGGCAGCGAGCCTGCCAGTGAGAAAGTACTCGCTGCCTTCTTACAGCACATTTGCAAGCGCTGCCGCACTCCCCCAGCGTCCAGGACTGTTAGAGCATCGCCCACCCGAAAGTTTAGTCCCTGCCCCGCCCCCTTTGCCCCCAGCTCAGCCTGCCATAAGGCTGCCGCGGCTTGGATCCCCATGAGCGTTTTGCCCCAGGATGCTCAAACTGTGCCCTGCTTTTTGGGTCCCGCATCCCTCCCAGCTGAAGGGTTCTGTGAACGCCCGTGGACCACCGTGTCCTGGAAAGGACAGTGAGGAAGGGCACTCTGTGGATGGGGAGATTGGGCTGTCCTCGGTGTCAGCGGGTCTGGGGACAGGCAGGCTTAACCGGAGAATGGGTATGGGAGCTCGACCCCAAACGAGGGGCATTGCAGGATTCTCCCAACCCTGCCGGCCCCAATGCCGGTGTCTTTACCCGCCCCCCGCCCCCTCCGCCTCGGGAATGGTGTGACCTTAATCCGAAGCGACCTTGAGAGGCGGCGGCTGCGGGGCGTGCGGGGGCCAGGGGCATCCCGCGGGGGCGGGGGACCGAGGGAGGGCTCGCCACCTAGGCGCTGCCGAGGGGCGGGCAGCCCCGGCTCCGTGCGGCCGCCGGCGGTGGAGCACCGGCGGTGGAGAACCGGCGGTAGAGCACCGGCGGTGGATAACCGGCGGTGGAGCACCGGCGGTGGAGCACCGGCGGAGCGGATCGGCATCAGAGAGCGGGTACGGGGCTGGGCGTCCGGTCCTCCGCGGGTAGCCGGTGTCCTGCGGAGGGGAGGCGGGTACGGGAGGCGATCTCCAGGCTCTGGGACACCCTGTCTTGGGCTGCGCTTCCCCGGAGCGGCTGCGCGGTTGGCGTGGCGCGGGGCAGGAGAAGTGCCAGCTGTTTTGTCTCCTTTCCCTTACGGTGTAATTCGTCTCCCGAGTCCCAGATCCTTTGGGGTTTGCTACCCCATCCCGGAGCCCCTTCTCTGTTCCCCACCTTCCCTCCAAGCCCTTCTGACCCTGTCTGCTGCCGGCTGAGCAAATCCCTAGGACACAGGCAGTTTGCGAGCACACCGGAGCAGCAAGGTGTGAGGGTGCCTGGAGTTGGGGTGGGTATGGGCACCCCGCCCTGTTCTTGCACGGTCATCCATATGGTGGCATTTTATTCTGCCGGGGGACTCCGCACGGGAGTGGTCGGGGAGTGAGTGCTCACTCCCACTGGCCCTCCAGCTTTGCTGGGGCCTGTCACCACCAGGAAAGCCACTGCGATGGCTCAGTGTGCTGGAGTAGCTGGGGCTGCTCCTGGCAGCAGGCAGCTGCCCTGCGGGAAACTCTCGGGTTGGGTTCCTCCACACCCTGGCTCCTACTTGGCTCGACAGTGTAGCTCAGACTGGGGTGAGGGGGCCTCCATGGGGCCAGGCTGCAATGGGCTCAGGGCATCCCTCACACAACAGGAGAGAGCAGAACAGCTGTGTCCCTGCATCCGCATGCACTTCCTTGTGCTTCCTTGTGCTGGAAGGGATCATCCATTCTTTGCTGCATTTGTGGGGAAGGCACTGCTCCATGGTTGGGACTGGGCATGCTTGGGCCACGCTGCGAGCCTGGAAGGGCTGGCACTGGGGAAGAAGTTTAGCTCCCAACTCTCAGTGTGGTTATGCACCTAAAGGCTGCAAGCTGCTCCCTTGCATGCTGCCACCTTATACACGTGCATGGCAGGGTGCAAACAGGACAGAAATGTTGATGGCACTGAGCCCATCTCTATCTCAGTCCAGCATCTCTCCCTGCTTCTCCAGCCCTGGCGCCCCTTTATCCAGCTTCCCCAGGACGTGCCCATCTCCCTCATCTGCTGCAGCACAGGGGCTGCAGGGCAGGTGCGCATCTGGAGCTACAACCCTGCCAAGTGGCTGTGCTAGGTTGGTGCTGCTGGAAAGCAGGAGGGTGCAGGCAGTTGGGTGACTGGGGTTGTCCCCCCTGATTCCTCGAGGGACCAAGGGAGTCCAGGGGCTGAGAGTGCACTGCAGAGGGTGGGTGTGGGGCACTCCTGGAGCAGTGCTAGGCAGCACCCAACTCTGCAGGGTGCAAGAGGAGTGCAGTGCCACCCCCCATTTGTGGGTGCGGGCACTCCAAGTCTTGGGCCAGTGGGTCAGTGACCTGTGGGTTGGACGTGGAGGGATACAGGCACTGGAGCAAGTCCTTGTCATCTGAGCTCTGCGAGAAGGATTAGTGTTGGAAAGGCACAGCCCCAGCACTGGGCACTGCTGGGAGGCATTTGGGGTAGCACCCCAGCTGCCCCGTGTCTCCAGCAACATGTGAGGTCCCCAAGAGTGGACAGATGGTCCCTATGTGGCCTGGAGACAGCCAAACAGCTCCGAGCTCTCAGTGGGATGGTCCCTATGTGGCCTGGGGACAGCCAAACAGCCACAGCTTGCCCCACGACTAGGATGTCTCTCAAGAACAGGGCCACAGCCCTGGCCAGTGCTGTTCTGTCCTGCTGTTCTGTCCTACTCTCCTTCGCTCAGCAGGGGATGGCTTGCTGTCTGGCCCCAGAGCTTACAAGGAAATGGCAGTTGGGCTTGGCAGCTGCCTGCACACTGACGGCAGTGGCTATTCCCAGCCCCTCAGCACTGGTGCCTGTGCTGAGTCAGGGGCCTAGGGCATGGCTGCCACCCCTGCACCCTGGCACAGAGCCCTTAACTCCCAGGGACCCTGGGTCCCCTCCTGCACCCAAATCCTAGCCCACCGGCTGCGGCATCCGCTTCTCGAGGACCCAACTCAAGCACCTGGGTGACAGGCACATCCAGTGATTTGTCAGTCTAATTAAAGTCTCAACAGCCTAATCAGAGCCTCATTGTTCAGTAGTATTTATAGTTCCATTCCCTGCAGTGTGCTCCCTGTACAGCTGCGGGTGTAGTCACCACCTGGGGTGCTGGCGTTCCCTGAGGACAAGAAGCTGTGGGAGCTGAGGGTCATTGCTCTGTGCCCCCTTCCTTGCTATCACAGCTGTGCCTCTCCCTTACTTTCAAATTTGCTGGCTGGGGTCATTTCCTAGGTGGTGGAGGCTGTTCTTGGGCACTGCCAGAGCAGTTTTTCCTGGTTCCAGGGGCTGCTTCTTCCCTGGGAGCAGCAACCCAATTGGGAGCAGCAGGGTTCTGGTACCCACTGGGCTGTGGGGCATCAGTGCTGGCAAGTTTTTCTGTTTTCCACCAACACCTTTTGAGCTCTGGCTTCCCGGTAACACAGATTAATATTTCATGAGTATGGCGGGGTGAACTCGACACTTAAGGAATGCAATGACCCAGCAGGAGACAGACTCACATGTGTGCTCACATGCGGGCAGGGGCACACACACCTTACACACAAGTGGGTATGGCTGGAGCTCACTCGGTGGGACCTGGGCACAGCATGAGGGTCCGACCTTGCTTCCCTCAGCCACCTTCTTTCTTCTCTTCCCAACAGCTGCCAGCGTGGAGAAGGCAGAGCCATGGCATCGCTGTTGTGCAACGCCCGTGAGTGCCCCAGCGGAGGATGGGTGCAGGACAGGGCATTGGGCCATCCAGATTTATGCCGAGGCAAATCTGGCCTCTGGGTTGGACTCACCTTGCTGCACTCAGGAGCATACCTACCCCATCATGGCCATTGGGATTTGGGCATGGAAGTGCCAAGGGTGGATGGGAAGGGTTCATGGGGAATTACCTTCTGCACCTCTTGTTGTGAAGGGAGGTTGTTTCTGGTCTGTCCCTCCTCCCTCATGGATGGAGGGACCATGTGGGATCCCAGAGGCAAGAGGAAGCAAGGTACCAGGGCGCAGTGCCTGGATACTCCCACCCTCAGTGATGCAGCCCATGCTGCCCCCAGGCATCCAGCTCACAGACACGCTGGAGCAGATGCAGCAGGGGACCCTGATGCGCAAAGTCAAGTCCAAGAGCTGGAAGAAGCAGCGTTACTTCAAGCTGCAGGAAGACTGCATGACCATCTGGTACCAGTCCAAGAGGACAGGCAAAACTGAGTCTGCCTGTGAGTACTGGCTACTCTGTGTTGGCCATGAGGCCACCAGTTTCAGAGTGAACAGGGATGTGAAGGTATGGAGATTCTTGGGCCATGTTTGCTAAGGGTGCTGGGGCTTTCAAGAAAGCCTCTGCATGCATGTGTGATCTCTTCTCACCCACACCTCTCCATGAAACATCCTGCCCCCAGGAGGACCCATGGGTCAAAAGGGCTGAGTAGAAATTGCAGCTGATACAAATGGAACCTATGGAATGCCAATACAGGAGTAAGCAGACAGAGGGGTAGATGGATGACTGGCTGATTTGATAGCTCAATGGTTAATGGATAGATGAGTAGCTCAGTGGGTGGATGGATGGATGGATGGATGGATGGATGGATGGATGGATGAGCAGAAGGGATGACTGGAAGGATAGATGTCTCTGTAGGCGGTGCCCCTTGCCCTGTAGTCCTTGTCCCCTACAGACAGGCCTCCCCTCCCTCTGCCCCAGTCTCCATCAGCGATGTGGAGACAGTGCGGGAAGGGCACCAGTCGGAGGTGCTGCAGAGCCTGGCCGAGGAGTTCCCCCCCGAACGCTGCTTCACCATTGTCTTCTATGGCCGTCGTGGCAACCTGGACCTCATTGCTGGCTCAGCAGAGGAGGCACAATGCTGGGTCCAGGGCCTGCGTCAGCTCATTGAGGTGGCCACCACCATGGACCAAAGGGAGAAGATAGACCAATATCCTTCTTGAGAGCATCACTGCCACCCACAGCCATTGCTGATCATCCCCTAGGCACTGCATCTCCAGCCTTGCCCCAGCATGTGTATAGCTATTCTGTGTCTCACCATCTGCATCAGTGCAGGGCACAGAAAAAGGAAAAGACCCCCTCTGCTACTACCCAGCCCCATTTCTCATAGCCAGGATCCTTTCCCTTAACATTTGCCCTGGTTTCTCGCACATGGATTCGTGACTGGTTCCAGAAAGCTGACAAGAATAAGGATGGGCGCATGAACTTCAAGGAGGTGCAGCGTCTCCTTAAGATGATGAATGTGGACATGAATGAGGATCATGCCCTGCGGCTCTTTCAGGTAAGTACTGCATCCAAGAGCCTGGAGGGGCTGGAGAGGGACTGGAAGGGCTGGAACAAGCTGCATAACACCTAGCAAAAGGATCTGCTTTCTTCTGTCCTTCCATCCTTCCTTTCCTTCCTTCCATTTGTTCAACCACCTGTTTACCCAAACAAATGCCCATTTGTTCGTTTATTTATCAAACCAACCAGCCAAGGCAGCTCTTACTTCCTCGCATTCATTTGTCCATCCAGCTGCTTATCTGTCTACCCAGCTAACCAGCCATCTGATTTTTATCCCTCCTTCCCATCCATTCCTCCCTCCCTCCCATTCATTCATCTATCAGTCCACCCAATCAGCCCTCCATCTGCCCATCCATCCATTCCCACACTGATCAATGTCTTCCACTGGCATGGGGTCTCTGTGCCCTGTGTTTGGGGTGGGAGAATTCCCCCACAGCACCTTGGGTGGCCATGACACCCCATTTTGCCCCATCTGGATGCTGAGGTTGCTCCCTTGCAGGATGCTGACAAATCAGAGTCGGGGACGCTGGAAGGGGAGGAATTTGTACTCTTCTACAAGGCCCTCACACAGCGTGAGGAGGTGCTTAGCCTCTTCCAGGAATTCTCTGAGGATGGAAAGAAGCTGACACTGTTGGAGCTGGTGGATTTCCTGCGGCAGGAGCAGCTGGAGGATGAGGGCACAGAGGAGCTGGCCATGGAGCTCATTGACAAGTATGAACCATCGGAGACAGGTGAGAGCCAGCTCAGACATCAGCTGTGCTCTGCATGGGGGCAAGAAGGGGTCATAGACTCACAGTCCCATGGCAGGAGCATTCCCGGCCCCATTCTGCTGTGAGTGGGCACAAGAGGAAGACTCACCATGGTGTGATCTGGGTGCAGTTCCCCTTTATTTGGTCCATTCCTGGACCATTTTGGTGCAGAAGATTGACCAGCCATGGTGGGCAAGCTTCAGCTTTGGGGTCCACTGCCCACCTTTCCAAAGTTACTGCCCTGTGGCATCTCCTTCTGTGCTCCAGACTCTGGCAGCAGCTGTGCCCATCAGTTTAGGGATTCCAGAAGCCACCAGCAGCCCTGTTTGCCCCCACTCTGTCTCTTCCATGTCCCTGGCTGTTGCTGAGCCTCCCCCTGTGCCTGCAGCCCAGGCTCGCCATGTGCTGAGTGCTGATGGGTTCCTCATGTACCTCTGCTCCCCGGAGGGTTCCATCTTCAACCCCCAGCACCGGGTGCTGTGGCAGGACATGAGCCAGCCACTCTGTCACTACTTCATCTCCTCCTCCCACAACACCTACCTGATAGAGGATCAGCTCCGGGGCCAGAGCAGCATCGAGGGCTATATCAGGTAAAGGGACTGCTCCCTTCCAGCTGCCCTCCAACACCCTCCTGCCCCAGTGTCGTGTCCTGAGGAGCTCCATGGGGTAAATCCCAGAAGCTCCTTTGCTCCTCTGTGGTCCAGCACTCCTCTGGCCATGCCATGTGGTACTCAGCAAAGGGGATGCTAAACCCAGCTCTACCTGCCCTGAACACAGCAGCATCCCCACCCTTGGTGGGTGTCCCCTGGTCCCTTAAGGGTGACACCCACGGGCAGAGGGGAGGGCAGGGAACTGGTGCCCTGGCTGAGTTCAGGGTCCCAGGGGTGACAACCCACCCCCAGGGCTCTGAAACGGGGCTGCCGGTGCCTGGAGGTGGATTGCTGGGACGGGCCAAATGGGGAGCCCATGGTGTACCACGGCCACACTTTCACCTCTAAGATCCCCTTCCGGGAGGTGGTGAGCGCCCTAGGGAAGTACGCCTTCAAGGTAAGGCACCCTTCCCCAGGTGCTGGTGGTTGTGGGTGGTCCTCAGTGGGTGGGGGTAAATGGCAGTGGTGGGTCCCTGGAGGGGGAGTGGTGCTGAGGCTCACACACCTGGTGATGCAGCAGGACTGATCACACTGTGGAAGAGGAGGGTGGCTGTGTCACTTTCTGGGGGACAGCACTAGGGGGGTCTGACCTACAGCCTGCACTGTGCTGTGCCAGGGGGTGGGGGCTCACACAGACATGGTCTGCTCGGGTTGCAGGGGTGAGATGGGATGTGGGGATACTGGGGGATTGGAGGGGTATGAAGGCCTTGGGGGAGAAACAAAAAGACACAAGGGGCTCCATCCTGGCACTGATCATGCCTGGATAAAGCCCTTATAAGAGCTCACCGGCCCCACCAATGCTGATCTCCAGCTGTGCACATTGTTCCTCAGACCTCGGACTACCCAGTGATCCTATCCTTGGAGAACCACTGCAGCATGGAGCAGCAGGAAGTCCTGGCCCAGCAGCTCAAGGACATCCTGGGGGAACAGCTCCTCACCACTACAATTGATGGGCATGTCCCCACCCAGCTCCCATCCCCAGAGGTAGGGACAGAGCACAGCTACGCAGAACATTTCTGTCCTGCCTGAGAGTGGGGTAAGGAGGTGGATCTGCTGTTTAGAGGTTAGGCCAACCTGTTCCAGCATTGTCCTGCTCCACTGGAACATTTAAGGGCCCCGGGGGGACTGTGTCCTTGTGTTCACGTCCTCAGGGTTGTCTCCCCATGCCCTGCAGAATCAGACAGCAGGGCAAAACCCTCCTACCCTATCCCCTCCTGGGTGCTGAAGGGAGCTGGTTGTGCTGGCCTCCAGCAGTGCAGGATTCCAGGAGACAAGCCCCATGGAGGCACTGGGTAGCTCAAGGTGCTTCTCTATCCCCAACCCCACAGGAGCTGAAGCACAAGATCTTGCTGAAGGGCAAGAAGATTGGGCGGCTGGAGGACACCCTGGATGGGCCAGGGGACGAGGCACCGGATGTATCTGACGATGACAATGGGGCAGAGGCAGAGGAGGAGAGGCGGAGGGCAAAGGTAGGTGGCCTGGGCTGGGGACCAGCTGGGAGTGCTGAGCCCCTGGACACATCTATGAGCTGTGGGGAAATCCTATTGCATAGAGGAGAGATAGAGACTGCAGGGACATCACCAGGCAGGGTGGACAGCCCTTTCTGCCCCTGGCCATGCCAGTACCCTCTTTGTTGTGGTGGCAACATATTGAACGTCCCCTGCTTGCTGTGTTCCTGGCAGGAAGACTACTCATATTGGGGATGCTGCCACCCACCAGCAAATCCCTGGCTGCTCTTGTCTGCCCTGGCTCTACAGCCCCTGGCCTGGGTGAGTGCTGGTGGGTGGTGCTGCCATCAGGGGGGACCCAACATGGCTCTGCCTTGCAGAAGGACAAGGAGACTCTGGCACAAGCGTTGTCCGACTGTGTAATCTACTGCAAGAATGTGCCCTTCCGGGGCTTCCAGGAGGCCCGCAGCCATTCCCGGCCCTCTGAGATCTCCTCGCTCTCTGAGGCCAAGGCCAGGAAGCTCATCCGGGATGAAGGTGAGATGAAGGGGGCACTGGGCATCGGCGCACTGGGACAGAGTGGAAGGGGCAGATGGCTTCCTCATGTGTAGCACCAAAGCCTGCAGACACTGGGGTTCCCTCCCTGTCTAGGGGAAACAGGGTCCAGTGGGGCTGTACTGTAGGGTTTGGCTCTGGTAGGTGATGAGGTTATTAACAAGGCAGGACACCTGGATCCCTGAGCAGAGAGAGGGGTGAGAATAGGTGGGTGGATGCACAGGTGGATAGATAGACAGACAGACAAGAGGATGGATATATGAAAGGATAGATGAGTTCATGGATGGATGGACAGATGGATGTGCAGCACATGTGGGTGGCTATGCAGGCCAGAGAATGACCCCACAAGAGGTCCTCATGCTCTATCCCTAGGAAATGAGTTTGTCCGCCACAATACCTGGCAGCTGACACGCATCTACCCCAGCGGGATGCGGACCGACTCCTCCAACTACAGCCCCCAGGAGATGTGGAACGTGGGGTGCCAGATTGGTATGGCTGGGGTACAGCAGGGCTGTGGGTTGGGGACATGCCCTGAGTCCTGTGCCAAATGCCACCATCAATACCTGTGTTAGTGCCAGCTACAACCATCTGGAGCCAGGTCGCATTGCTGGCTCTTGCTCTGCCCTGGGGGTATCGAGGTTGCCCCTACGCAACCCCCCAACTCTCTGGCTATGGGGACAGGCTGGTTTTCAGCTCAAAGCAGGGCATGGTGTCTCCAAGCTGCTCTGAACCCTTTTCCCTGCCACCTCCCTCCAGTGGCCTTGAACTTCCAGACAGCCGGCACAGAGATGGACCTGTGCGACGGGCTCTTCAGCCAGAACGGCTCCTGTGGCTACGTGCTCAAACCACCCTTCATGAGGGATGAGGAGACTCTCTTCAACCCCAGTGACCCCAGCAGCCGGGAAGGCCCTGGCCCCATCACCCTGACAATCCAGGTATAGAGCTGTGGAGAGACCCCAGGGAAGCCACGACAGTGTCCTGGCACTCTGTTGGTCCCAGACAAATGGGGACTCTGTTGGTGTCCAGTGTACTGGAGCCAAGTAGCATCACAAAACAGATAGATTTGGCTGCTCCCCAGCTCAGGGGGTTCATGACCCTTCCTGCAGGTAATCAGTGGGCAGCAGCTGCCCAAAGTGGCCAACAGCAAGGAGGGAGCCATCATTGACCCACTGGTGCGTGTGGAGATCTATGGGGTCCCTGCGGACCAGGCACACCAGGAGACCAAGTACATTGAGAACAATGGTGAGATGCACAGCGGTACCAGAGACCCTGCCTGTGCCCAGGCACAGTCCCTGCTGTCCTTCACCCTCTCAGCACCTATTCTCCCTTCCCAGGGTTTAACCCCCGCTGGGATGAGACACTGCACTTTCAGCTCCATGTACCTGAGCTGGCCCTCATCCGCTTTGTGGTGGAGGATTATGACAAGACGTCCAGGAATGATTTTGTGGGTCAGTTCACCCTAGCCTTTGCCAACATCAAACCTGGTGAGTGGCTGCTGCCCAGTGGTTTTGGGGGCCCAGGACAGCCCCACAAGCATGTCTGGGGCTCAGCTGGGTACTAGAGGAGGGTGGGACTCCAGTTGCTGTCCTTCCTGCAGGATATCGCCATATCCATCTCCTCTCAAAGGATGGCACCAACATCCCACCCTCTTCGCTCTTTGTCCATATCCGCATCACTGAGCCACCTGGCCCTGTGCAGGACTGAGCTCATGGGGTGAGCAGCACCCGGATGGAAGCCATAGAGCCAGCTCAGAGCAGCTGGGGCCACAGAGCCAACCACCTTGTCCTCTTGTTGAGCCGTTTCTGTCATCCCTGTGTCATTGCTGCTGTGACTCCCTTTGCAGTAGCCTCTGAGGGCTGGGAAAAAGCACTGACCTCCCATTTCCAGGTTCAGGCTGCTGCTGCCCACTCATGAGTGTGGGGTCTATGCTAGTGCAGCTCCCTGCACCCTCCACAGGCACTCTGCCTTGGCCCACGGTCACAGCTTGGCTGTGGGGAGGAGGAGAGATGGTGTGTGGGCCAGGTCTGCTGCAGGGGCTGGTCCCCCTGCAGCCAGGGGAGTAAGGCTGGAGCTGAGCAAACCCCAGGGCTGGGCAGAGCTGGGAGAGGAGTCAGTCCTCACTGCCCCCTGATCCTGCAGACACCCATCACATCCCTTGGCCCCTACAGCCCCAAATTAACCCTTGTCCCATCCTTTCTCTGTAAGCAACCTAATAAATTGTTCAGTGACAGATGGGTTCAGGTCTGGGTGCAGTGGTGCTGGGAGAGATGGGGAGCTGGGCTTGGGTTTTGCTCTTTCTCTGTGGGCACCTGGCCCAGTGTTCACACAGAGGTTCCAAGCAGCCAAAGAAACAGTATTAAAAGGAACTAAGCCATTCCTTTTATACAGTTGCATATTTTACAACCCATATACATATATGCCTATACACACACATACATCTCTGCAGCAGGCCTGTGCCACCAGTACCTTAAAGCAGTCAGGATTCAGCCTCACTGAGAGGTGCCATCCTTTTCTGTAGGGCACCCTCCTTCTTGCTCCATCCTGGGGGGCCCCTTGGCCTGGCTCTCCCTCTGCACAGTGTGAAGGTGGACAGTGTGCGTGCTGGGGTCCTTTCCCACCCCCTGGCTAGGGTCAACAGCCCCATGCTCAGGGTGATGCCGCTGGATGTGTTTGATGACCTGGAACTTCTGCTTGGCCTTGTAGGGGCAGTAGCGGCAGAAGAAGGGGTGCTCGTTAGTGTGGGTCAGGTAGTGGTGGCGCAGGCCGGCTGCCCAGCGGAAAGCCCGCCCGCAGGCGTTGCACACATAGGGCTTCTCCTCACTGTGCTTCTTCAGGTGAGTCTTGAGGAGAAAACGGGTTTTGAAGGCTTTGCCACACTGCTCACAGATGAAGGAACGGGCCTCCTGGTGCCGTGTCTCCTTGTGCACCCGCAGAGCATCTGCACGGTTGGTGCAGTACTCACACTCATCACAGCGGTACGGCTTCAGGCCTGTGGTGACAGGGAAGGGGATGGCACCGGGATGAGGGCACAGTGCTCTCCAGTCCACGGATCTCACCATCCCTGTAAGAGAGCATCAGTCCCCAGGGACTTCCCCCTACATCCCATTTTGTCAGCAGGCACACCAAGATCCCCATTTCCAAGGCACCAAACAGTGCCTGGGGTCTGTGCCACCCAAACTTCCCTCCCACCTGAGGGCACCACCCCCACCCCATTAGCACAGGATAATGTGCTGCCCCCCAGATGTCCTCCTCCATCTCCAGCTGAGTCACTGGCAGAAAAAAAGCGCATGGAGCAGCCCCAACACCCTCCCTGGTGCTTGATAGCCTGTCCTCAGTGGGCAGCACTCACCTGTGTGCTTTGTCATGTGGTACTTGAGCTGGTTCACCCACTTGCATTTGTAGCCGCAGTCGGGGCAGAGGTATTTCCGCTCCTCCTTGTGGATCCGCATGTGATACTGGGCAGGAGGATAGGGTCAGGATGAGACCACACTCCCTGCCCTGGGAATGTGCAGGGCTCTGGGGTGGCTCTGAGAGGCTCAAAGACAGCTCTGACATCTCCAGCTGTGTGAAGCAAAGAGGACTGTGTGCTTGCTTGGCAGGCTATGGGCAAGGGGGATCCACAGCAGGGTCAGCATGAGATGCCTTTAGTGCTGAGCTGTTCTGTCCCAGCATGTGGATGGCACAGGCTTGGCTCCCCAGTTTGGTATTTAAGGCAGAGTCAGGTTAAGACCCAGCTCAACAGAGCTGAGCACATTGCACATCCTCACTCAGGTGGCCCCAGCGGGCTCCAGCTCAGCCTGGCCATTAAAAAAGTCAATACTTCTTTTAGCAAAACCAGACCATTTTCCCCTTCATTACCCTATGCCTCCATCATCCACACATTTCCTTTTCCAAGAAAGGCCCTTTACCATGCATCAAGATGCTAATCACCTACAGCAATGAAGGCAAGGTCATGCTCTGCTTGCAAGAAAGCTGGAGGTCCCCCTGCACTGTGTCTAACTGGCACCACGGAGCATGCTGAAGCCAGCAAGCAGCCAAACTTCACTTTGAATGGTGCAAGGCTGCACCCAGAGAAAGCCAGAGATGTCAGCAGGAAAAGTGAACTCAGAGCTGTCCACCTTCTTGCTTTGTTACAAGTCTCCCTTGCCCTTAAACTGCAACAGCAGAAAAGAAATGTACTGTACTGACGTGAGTTTTATCTCTTTGCCTCCTATTTCTGTATGAGCCACAGAACACAGAAGATAAAAGCTCCCCTTGGGATCTTCTTCCCCAAATCCCTGTGGCTGGATGCCCCTCAAGCCATGTAGATGCAGTAGGATACATTCCCAAGCAGAGTCCTTACCTTGAGACGTGAGGGGTCAGCGCAGGCATATTTACAGAGGTGGCACTTGTAGGGCTTCTCACCAGTGTGGATGCGGATGTGCCATGTGATCTTTTGCCTGTTCTTGGTGGTGTACTCGCAGTCTGAGCACTTGTACACGCGGGTGCCCCCATGGCCTTTCATATGCTGGTCAAACACAAGCTGGTGCCGGCAGGCAAAGTCACAGAAGGGGCAGTGCAGGGGTTTGTCCTGCGGGGTGGCCGGCTCGTGGCTCTCCATGTAATGCTGCACCAGCTGCTGCCGCTCCTTGGCTGCAAAGCTGCACAGCTCACAGCGGTGGCTGAAATGCTGCGTCTTGTGCTCTTCCAATGCCTCCCGGGTGGTGAAGGTCTCCTTGCAGGTGCTGCACTCCAGGTGCGGGTGCTGCTTCTGCACGTGGCATTTGAGTGTGGCCTCGCTGTGACACACGAAGCCGCAGTGTGGGCAGCCATAGGAAACCTTCTCCTCATGCCGCCGCAGGACGTGCTGCTTGAGGGCTGTCTCGGAACTGAAGCGAGCCTCGCAGCGGGAGCAGCCAAAGTTGAGATCGCCATGGTGGCAGCTGTTGACGTGGCGGGTGATGTCATTCTGCAGGTAGCTGCTGTAGTCACAGAGTGGGCAGAAGTGGGTGGGTGTCTTCTCGTGCACCCGCAGGCGGTGGATGCGCAGCTTGGAGTTGGTGCCAAAGGTCTGGCTGCAGATGCCGCAGGCAATGCGCCCCACACCTGTGTGCAGGGACTGGTGGGCCTCCAGGCGGTAGCGCCGTGTGGTGCTGAACTCACAGTAGTGGCACTTGTGTGGCTTCACCCCCTCGTGCTTGATGCGGACATGCTGCCGCAGGCACCGGGCCTGCTTGCAGGTGAACTCGCACTGGCGGCACTGCAGCTGTGGCCGCTTGCTGTAGTGCTTGCGGTGTAGCCGGCGGTGCAAGCGCAGGGCTTTGGCCACCTTGGAGGTGAAGGGGCAGGAGGCACAGCGAAACTCGCCTGAGGTCACACAGCCTCTCCTCCTGTGTGTCTTCATGGCCCGTTCCTGGTGGCAGGTGAAGGGGCAGGTGGGGCAGGAGAAACGCCTCCCCTTGGGGAGGGTGCCTTTGGGTGCATCCAGTGGGAGCTTGCTGGGCTGGTCTTTCTCAATACTGGGTGGGCTCCCCTCAGGGAGCTCGGTCTTTTGGGGTCCGTCCTCCTTGGGGTGCACAATGTGCTTGTCAGCACAGTGGCTCTTGAGGGCCCGTTGGGAGCGGAAGGTCTCAGGGCACAGGGAGCACCAGAACTGCTCCAGGTTCCGGCATCCGTCTTCCACGTGGGAGGTGATGGTGGTGACACGGGAGCACACAAAGGAGCAGGCATTACAGTGCAGCTTCCCTCCCTCCAGTCGATATTTCTCTGCGGGTTTCCCAGGCTGGGAGGCACCAGCAGCTCCACCTGGCTCCGTCCCATCCCTTCGCTGGGGACGCGCTTCTGCCATCTCTGTGCTGTCACTCAGCAGGGATTTCTCACAGGGATAACAGCCCAATGTCTGTGCCCCAGCCAAAGGATTGCCTGCTGCCTGTGTTTTATCAGGCAGCAGTTCAGCTTCCCAAGCACTCTCAGCATGCCCGGACTCCTCTGCACCTCCCTTCTCACTCTCTGCTGTTTCTGTACCATTATCACCAGGCTGGTCAGCAGGCCGGCACAATCCAGGTGGCTCCTGACTGGCTGGTTTGAGGATCTTGTTGTTCTTCAGGAGAACTGGGCACTTCTTTAGGAGGTGGGTGTTGAGTCCCCTCTGCTGCTTAAAGCTGGCGCCGCACTCTCGGCACACGAGTGGGGCCCGGCGGCTTTGGCAGCTGGCTTTGGAGTGCAGAGACATGGATTTCTCCTTCCGTGTGATGTATGAGCACTTCTCGCACTTGAAGACCTGGCTCTCCGACTGCACCACCAGCATCTGCACCCTGCCCTCCAGCACCAGCGTCTCTGCCTGCTCCTTGTCCTGCTTTCGAAGAGCCTTCAGCAGTGACTCTGAGCTGCCCCTGACATTGTCATCAGAGGTGGCCACATCCTCTGGGACAAGCAGGTGGCCCTGTTCAGGTGTCTCCAGCACGCTGAGCCAGGCCTCTGGCAGCTTGGCTTGGCTGGTCTCTCTCACCTCAGTGTCTGCCACCAACTTGTGGTGGTCTGAGCATGACCCCTCAAGGTGGCCCATGTGCTCCTTTAGAGTGTCTTTTCCCTGGTTGTCTCCTGCTGCTACACTGCCCTTCACCACCTTGTCTTCCTGTACATCTACTTCCTCTTCCTCAAAGTCTGGGATGTCTTCGAGTGTGTTGCCACTGTCCTCCAAGCCAAGGCCATCCTGGGAGCCCAGCATCTCATAGGCTGCAGGCGGCTGCTTGCAGGACAGCATTTCGACACTCTCTGACTGGGTCATGCAGGCTTCTCCAGTCAAGTGCTCCAGAAGAGGGTCAGATGAAACATTCAGTGCCTCCAAGTGCAAGGTGCAGCTCTCTGCCACATCTTCAGAAACAGTGAGCTCAGTAGAGCCTGTGGCAGCATCTCCTTGCATGCAGTCATCTTCCAGGGCATTGCCAGCAGGACAGCTCTGCTTGCCCTCACCTGTACCTCTCTCTGCCTCACCGCTGCTCTCTGGTGGAGTGGCATCCTGCTCAAGGAGGGGCACCACGAACACTTGCTGGTAGCCCTCTTCTCCCTGGGACTCCATCTGGGATGGCTTCTCCTTCGTCCACTGCTCCTTGCCAGTGAGGGGGGAACTGGCATCCACATGCAGGGCTGCACTGAGCTCATAGCCAAAGAGTGCCTCAGATGAGCTGATCTCCAGCTCCTTGCTGGCATAATTTTCCAGCCAGTCCTTGTCACCAGGAATGTAGCCATGAATCTTGCGCTTGTGGAAGAAGAGGCTGGTGTTACTGAAGGTGCAGTATGAGCAGAGGGCACAGCGAAACTCCTTCTGCTTGGTGTGCTTGCAGTTCTCATGGTTCAGCAGCGCCTGCTTGTACTTGGTCTGGTAGGTACAGTACTGGCACTGGAAGACGGGCACCTGGTAGTTCTGTGAGTGCTTCGCCTGCATGTGCTTCTGAAGCTCATACTTGCGCTTGCAGGCAAAGCCACAGACCTCACAGATCAGACTTTTACCCTGGTGCCGTAGCTTGTGGCTGCTCAGCTGGTCAGCACGGTGACACCGGTACGAGCACTGGTTACACTGGTACCTGCAGAGCCAAGCAGAATAGCTCACGTAGCACAAGGAACTGGGACAGGTTGAGCTTTGTCCACCCAGCCCACCCAGAGCTCTCCTTCCCCATCCCACACAGACAGGGAAGGGGTACTGTTTGGTTTGCTAGATCTGACTTTTGCCATCCAGACAGCTCTTGCCACAGGCAATTCCTTCCTGCTGCAGCCCTTGGTACTGCTGGTGCCTTACACCCCTAGCCTGGGGACTGGAGATAGATTCCCTGAGTATTCCATACAGTGACTGTGTCAGCCACAAACACCTTCACATGTGTTATACCAACAGCACTTCCAGCATCCCTTGAGGCAGGCTAGACCCAAAGGAAGTGATAATTTGGCAGTCCTGAACAGGCCTTGGCCCACAAACATCAGCAGAGCCATGAACCCAAGCTCAGAGTTGCACTTTGAGGTAATATACCTCCTTGGCAGCATAGAGACACCAAAAATAGCTTTGCCTCCACAGCACCATGCTGGAAACAACTGGCAAGTTCAAATATCAAATTTCTCATGTACCAGACAGGGCAGACCAGGCATGAGGAAGTCTGGCACACAATGCAGCCTGGAGAAGCAGACCCTGGAGCAGGATTTGCGTTCCTTGGCTATGCTGCCAGGCCAGTGGAGCAGGGGGTCTTACCGGAGATCTCCAGTGTGCTTGCGCATGTGGACGTTCAGGTAATGCTTCCATTTAGTGATGTAACCACACTCGGTGCACATGAAGTTCTTGTCATTGGAGTGGGTCAGCATGTGCTTGGACAGGTAGCTCACATCCCGGCATGTGAAGTCACAGAGCTCACACTTGTGGGGTTTCTCTCCTACACGCAACACACAAATGCCTTCAGCATGACAGCCAGATAAAGCAATTTGGCGGGGAAACCACCTCAGCAGGGAGCACGCAACAACTTCATCCAAGTAATCCTGGGGTGGGCAGATCCAGGAGCCCTCACCCAGCCCTCCCTGCCCACCCAGAGCCAGGACAAAACACCCTCCTCATCCCAGCTCAGCTTTTGGGACCCCTACATGGGATACCCACCAGTGTGCAACAGCATGTGCCGGATGAGCACCCGCTTGTGCGCGGTGGCGAAGGCACACTCGGTGCACTTGTGGATCTTCTCATTGGCATGCATCTTGCCCACGTGGTCGTGAAACTCCACAGGGTTGAAAGTGGCGTAGGGGCAGAAGCTGCACTGGAGCTGCTCGCTGCCAGGGTGCCCCTGCTTCTTGTGCTTGCGGAAAACATGCTTGTTGGAGCAGATGAAGTCACACTGCTGGCAGTGGAAGGCATAGTGGGTTTTCCGGTGAGCCTCCATGGCCTCAGCTGTGCCGAAGAGCAGTGAGCAGGCATGGTACTTGCACTCCACTGCCTTGATGCCATGAGCATCCTTGAGGTGACGGACAAACTCCTTCCGGTCTTCTGCACAGTAGTCACAGTCCCCGTGGAAGCAGCTCAGCCTCTTGGGTTCGGCTTTGTGAGTCTTCAAATGCTCCTTGAGGGCCTGGCTGAGCTGAAACTTCTCCTCACAGACTGGGCAGGAGTAGACATCAGAGTAGAAGTTGGAGATGTCCTCATGCATGCTGGCCATGTGGCGGTTGAGGGCGTTCTTCTCCACTGAGCTGTAGTGGCAGAGTGGGCAGTGATGAGCCTTCTCACCCGTCTCCCGCATCATGTGGATTTTCAGCTTGCTTTTGCTGGTGAAGTACTTGTGGCAGTTGGGGCACTGCAGGCTGGGATCAGGGAAGTGCAGGTGGAGGTGCTCTACCAGGTGCGTCCGCTTCTTGAAGCACCGCTTGCATTCGGGGCACATGTGGGTTTTGTAGAGGTACTCGGAGCCTTCTGCAACATCCCCTGGGGGAACAGAGGAGGGGGAGCAGTCAATAGGGGAAAGATGGAGAGCACAGGCAGATGGTCTGTCCCTGATCCAGCTGTGCCAGGGTGAGGGTTTATACACACGTGCAGTCACACAGCAGCCACCTACTTAGAGGGACTGTCCCCACCCCAACCCACCAGCACACTTTGGGTGAGCTCCTTCCAGCTCAACACTGGCAAAGTGCAGCCTACATCAGGCCTGCCTACATGCCCCTCGTCCCCAAAGCCAGGCAGACCTTTGCCTAAACCTGGCAGCATGCATGAACCTGAAATGCAGGGATGTATTTGCTTGGGCAGAGGTTGGGGAAACAACTGCACTGGTACATGCAGGAGATGTGAGGCCACGCACCACCCTGGGCCATCATGTTTCTCTGTCAGCTCTGAGGATGTGGTGCTTGTTCACAAAGCCTGAGCAGCTCCTGGTAGGGCCCTGCATCCTACCTTTGAAGTGCTGTGCCTGTGGCACTCCAACTTTCTTGGGAGCTGCTTTCCCATCCTCTTTGGCCTTGGCTTCACAGGGGCTCTCGCCATCCTCCTCCAGTGACTCATCCCCGCTGCTGTCTGAGTCTTCTTCTCCAGCTGATGCTTTCTGCCCCTTCAAGGAGCTGTCTCCAGTACCTTCAGGCTTTGCTGGCCTTGCTTCTGCTGAGCTGGCTTTCCAGCCAGGGTGGCAATTCCCTGCCTCCTCCTGCCCTTCTGATGCTGCTTCAGTGGGGAAAGACAAGAGATCATCATGCTCCAGGCAAGAGGAAGCCACTCCCACACACCCACACACATGCAGAAAAGCCACCTGGCTGAGATGGAGGGCACAAACATGCTGCAGGGAGGCAGGAACACACGGTTCCCAGCCCTCCAGCATTTCAGCTTCACCCCCCATTCCTCCAGCTGTACCTGGCATGCATGGACGCAGCCAGCCTCTGCAGCACCAACAGGCCCCAACCCCCTACCCAGACATACCCAATGGCAGGACACAGCACTGCTCAAGGCCTTGAGAATCTGAACTGGGGAGGTTGCCTGTTATGGGCATCTCAGAGGAGGACTCCATGGTGTGACCCTTCCTGTGTTGCCAGAAAAGCTTGGCATTAGCTGTGACAAAGTTGCAGTGGCCACAGTGGAAGGGGAAGTGTGTCCGGTGGTGCTGTTCCATGGCCTGGCGGCTGGGGAAGAGCAGCGGACAGGCCCGGCAGGCGCAGGACACAGGGGAGGTCCTGTGCAGGTGGCGCAAGTGGCTGCGCAGTTGCTTTCGGTCCTCTGTGGTGAACTGGCAGCCCCTCTCGGGACAGGGCAGGGTTCCTGATGGGGCACGGTGGGTCTTGAAGTGCTCCTTGAGTTGGCCAGGTTGCACAAATGCCTCCTGGCAGATAGGGCACAGCAGGCACTCAGGAGCAGAGCCCTCCTGTGTGCTGCCTCTGGGCAGATCTGAGCTCCTGGGGTCACTATGGCCCTCACTGGCAGGAGCCAACAGTGCCCTTGGGAGTTCCAGGTGCTCTGGGGAGGACAGCAGCAGGCACTGGTGCTGGGACAGCAGGGAGGCTTCTGAGAAGCTCTGGCCACACCGCTCGCAGAAGTAGAGCTCCACCACTTTGACCAAAACCTCTGTAGAGAGCAAGGGGTGAGCATTAGAAAGAGCTTTAGAAAGGCCCAGAGCTTGGGACTGGTGGTTCAGTTCCAGCTCTGCACAAGCAGAATAAACCCGTCTTGCAACAAGTTACATTTTGGGAACCACATCTCTCATAATAGAGGGAATACCACCACCCAGATGACCACAGTAACCAGGTCTGTCCCTTTGCACTTCTGATGCATGCAGAGATGAGCAGCTGTCCTGGCCTAGTAGGATGTGCCCATGTGGGAAGCATGCTGGGGGGCAGCAGTCCAGGTGGAGATCTCTGCCTGGTCCCTACTGACAACCTTGAGTGACCTCCTCACGCAGCATGCAACTCCTGCAGCCACTCTCCCCATCGACACAACGAGCTGGTGCTAGGGTTCAGTGGTGGCACCAGACTCATGATGGAGGGTCAGAGACCCAAGGGCACCTGGGACAGGGGCCCTGGCCAGAGCTCTCTCCCTCTGCAGAGTGCAACGGGACCCATTCTGTGCTCCCTGCACCCCATACCTGTGGCACTGGCCGCGTTGCTCAGTGTCACATTGCCAGCCACTGCCTCGATGAATATTTCCACATTGCTTCCTTCAGCATGAGCCCCTTCCCCAGGCATTGATGCCTCTGTCAGCAGCAAGTCCTGGCTGGCAGCCAGCGGGGGTGTCCCAGGCAGACCAGTGCTGGCCACACCAGGGCTTCCCACAGCTCCCACCTCTCCCGGTGTGGGCAAGAGCAGCTCCGAGCACAGGGCCTCCATCTCCCTGCTGGCACCCTCTGATACAGTCACTGCTGCGCTCACTGCCACCTGGCTCTGCCTTGGTGCTGGGCAGGATGGCCTCTCAATCTGAAACAGAAGAAAGCACTTTAAACGAGGGACATTCCAAAGTCCAAGAGGATTTTGGGGAGCAGCCTGTGGTGCCAGTCTCGAGGCAGGGTATCTCAATCCTGGCTCCTTTCTGCTGTGCCCCAAGCAGGCCCCTGACAAGCCCTCTGTCACGGGAGTCACAAGAGTGCAAGGACACCTGTACCCTCTCCCTGAGCCCAACAGCCAGAGCTTGCTGCCTGGGTCCAGCTGGCACGACCCCCGAGCTCACTCTCAGACCTACGCCCAGTCTCCATCCAGCAGGTGCCACCACGAGTCCCAGCCAGCCAGGCACCCCCAGCCCCTCGCCCTTCACCCCGGGCTGGTCCCGGCCCCCCAGCCCCTCATCCCAGGCTGTTCCCGGCCCTCCCAGCCAGTCACTCTTCACTCCTCACTCCGGGCTGTCTCCGGGCCTCCCCAGCCTCTCGTCCCTTACCCTGGTCTGTCCCCACCGCGCGGGGTCCCCCGGCCCCGGCACATCTCGATAGTGGTGTCGGGCAGCGAGAGCGCCGCCCTTTGTGCCTCTCGCGCAGCCGCTCTAGCCGGCGCGATCGGCCCCGCTCTATTGTGCGGCCGGAAGCGGCGCGGCCGGGGGCGGAAGCGGCGCGGCGGAGGCGAGCGGGGGTAGCGGCAGCGGCCGGAGCGGGCGTGAGAGCGGTGCGAGTTCCCCCGTGGAGCGGCCGGGGCTGGGCCTCCGCTCCGGGGAAGGTCGGCGTGGATCCGGGTCTTTTGCAGGGAATGGTGGGGCTCCTGCTGGGGGAGGGGGGGGCTGCGGGACCCTGCCCACGGGACGCTGTACCCTGGGAAGGAGGAAGGTCATCCCTTGTTCTAGGGGAGGTGGAATTCTGCACCCGAGGGAGCTGAGCGTGTCTGCGTGTCTGGCGGGGAAGGCTACCCTTCGTTCCCGATACATGATAGACTTGCTGAGGGAGCTGGAGAAGCTTCAGGCCCCCGGAGCATGCGGTTGTTATCCAGACATGGAGGTGCACCTTCCGCCACACTCGTGTGCTCGTTCTCAGCAGCAAAGACCCGGCTATTGGCTCAGCCTGGGGATGTGCTTCAGCTTCTTCAAACGATAAACCTCAAAAAATTGCAGTGCTCATGATTTCTAGCTGTTTAAAGAATAAAGCTCTGTTAAACTCTAGGCTTCTTGTCATCGCCGAAGAAGCAACAGATGCTCCTGAACTTCTTCAAGAGCCTCCTGTCCCCCTCCTGTTTGGCTCACCTAGTGGCCTGCAGAGAATGAGGAGGCTCCTGTAGCCAGCAGCTGTCTGAGCCCTTGGTAATAAGCACAGATACGGGAGATCCAAATGTGCCAGGCAGCCTTTTAGCTTGAGGACTGGCTGTGATAAAGGCCAGGGAATTGTAGGTGATCCATTGTGTTCCTTGCTACCATTCTGTCTTTCCTCACAGGTTTGTTTCCGGAGCACAGAAACAATGCGGCGGAGAGAAGCTGCCTGACCTCTCACGATGCCCTTTTCTGACTTTGTCTTAGCACTGAAGGACAACCCGTATTTCGGGGCTGGGTTTGGCCTCGTTGGGGTGGGCACCGTCCTGGCAGCAGCCCGTAAGGGGGCCCAGTTTGGGCTGGTGGCTTTCAGGCGCCATTATATGATCACCTTGGAGGTGCCCAGCAAGGATAAGAGCTACCAGTGGCTGCTGAACTGGGTTTCCCACCACGCCAAGCACACGCAGCACCTCAGTGTTGAGACATCGTACCTGCAGCATGAAAGTGGGCGTGTCAGCACGAAGTTTGACTTTGTCCCCAGCCTGGGGAATCATTTCATCTGGTAAGGGAGGGTAGGGGAAAGCAGTTTGGGGATTGAGTCTCACTTTGGCAAACTGGGGGGGCCTGTAGAGGCAGCAGATAGGATCCTGCTTCCTCTCTGGGTCTGGGTTAGGGCAGGAGATGAAGAGTAGCAAGAGCAGCCTGTACTCAGCAGTGTGAAATGATTTCCTTAGCCAAGATGAGTATTCTTGATGCATGAACCAGGCGTGCACCTCACAGTGCTGGATCACTGTGCCCTCACCTGTCTTCCTGCCCCAGGTATCGCAAGAAGTGGATTCGCGTTGAACGCAGCCGGGAGACGCAGATGATTGACCTGAACACAGGGACCCCCTGGGAGTCTGTCACCTTCACTGCACTGGGCACTGACCGGGAGATCTTCTTCAATATTCTTCAGGAAGGTCTGTAGGGGAATTGTGTGGGCTCCTGCTAGGAACAGCCTACTCTTTGGAGATGCCGAGGGCTTCATGGGAGATCTTCCTCCCTGGCAGCTGTCCCCTCTGCCTCTCTCTGCAGCCCGGGAGCTGGCGCTGCAGCAGCAGGAGGGGAGGACAATCATGTACACAGCTGTGGGAGCAGAGTGGCGTCAGTTTGGCTTCCCCCGCCGCCGCCGGCCCCTCAGCTCCGTGGTGCTGGACGAAGGTGTGTCAGAGAGGCTGGTTCAGGACGTGAAGGAGTTCATCAACAATCCCAAGTGGTACATTGAAAGAGGCAAGACTCTGGTGTGGCATGCTCTGTACCTTGTGGGGTGGGGCAGGATGCTCATGGTCCTCTCTGGAATTGGCTGTGGAGAGATTTTTCCCTGGTGTTCGTCTTCCCCAGGTGTATCCTCTTTGCATGCTCAGCACAGCACCGCAGCTTGGAGGGAGGGAGCACAGAGCAATCCAGATGGTTATCCTAAAAGAACACTGTCTTCTTAGGGATCCCGTACCGAAGAGGCTACCTGCTGTATGGTCCTCCTGGCTGTGGGAAAAGCAGCTTCATGTGAGTATTGCCAGCTGGCAGACAGCAGTTTTCCCACCAGCTGCCTGCTCTAGGCCACAGCAGTGTTGGATGAGGATGCGGATGAGTTTGGTTTTGGAATACAGGAGTGGGCTGTGCCTTAGGTATAATGCCTATTGTAAGCATTTGCACTGCTGGTACTGTGACAGGTCAGGGTGTCAAGCCCTTTATGCCCTTGCTTTGCATAGTGCTGCATGGCATGGACGGGCTGAGCAGGGGCTTCCACCTGCCCCTCAGATCTGACCCCTGCCGGGAAAGGACTCCTGTGTCCTCTCTCTTGCTACTGGGTAGAGAAATCTGATTTTTCCTCGACTCCAGGCTTTCTCACTGTGATTCACCCTTGTGGTTGTCCTTTCCAGCACAGCCCTGGCTGGGGAACTGGAGTACAGTATCTGCCTGCTGAGCCTCAGCGACCACAGCCTCTCTGATGACCGGCTCAATCACCTCCTGAGCGTCGCACCGCAGCAGAGCATCATCCTGCTGGAGGATGTGGATGCTGCCTTCATCAGCCGGGACCTTGCTGCTGAGAGTGAGCACTGCCCCTGTTCCTGGGCCAGCAGCAGGAAGGAGGTTCTTGGCTGTATCAGGGAAATGTTTGGCCTCTGGGCTGCTCAATTGTGCCAGCAGAGACCAGGAGTGGGAATCTCTCAGCCCTCAAGGCTCAAACTGGAACCTATCCAGTTTTGGCTAGGCTGTAAAGGGAATTTTGGGTCCTTTACCCTCAGGCAAAGATCCTTCTCCTGCCCAGCTACTTTCAGCGTGAGGGAGAAGGTGGCTTTCCCTTTGATTCTCTGTGTTCCCATGGGTGCGTGTGGGCAGGGGAGGTGAATGTGCTGTCAGCCAGGCAGAGGGTCAGCCTCTGAGCAAGAAGTGAGTCAGGAGCTTGGCATAGGCCTCAGGTGATAGGAGGGTGGCCTGCAAACCTGCACAGGGTTAGTGGCCAATGGCTATGATCTCAGACACCTCTGTTCCCAGACCCGGCTATGTACCAAGGCATGGGGCGCCTGACCTTCAGTGGCCTCCTCAATGCACTGGATGGTGTGGCCTCCACAGAAGCCAGGATTGTCTTCATGACCACGAACTATGTGGACAGGTCAGAGTTACCCCCTGGGAGGGAATGGGGTGGGTAGCACAGGTAGCACAGAAAAACCTTGCTCCCTTTTGCTGGGCTTTATTTTTTGAATCCTCCAGTATGAAGACTGGGGGTTCGTTTCCCACATTCTCCCTTGGGATGCACATCCCTTGACTGCTAATCAGGATCCCTTTTGCTGGAGCCTCAGATGCCTACTTGCTGTTCAGAACATGGTTGTGCCCTTCAGGAGTGGTACCAGCTTCCTGCCTATGGGGAGCTGCCACCTTAGGAGTTGTGTCCATGCTGTGAATGAAGTGCTGGCCCCATGTGCAGCCCATTGGGTTGATGGGATGCAGCCTGGGCTCATGGTGCCTGGACAGCTGCTACACTATGGGAGGCTTGGCTCACTCCAAACTGAGCTGGCCTAGGGGGTTGTTCAGAAATTGCTCATGGGACAGAGATGGGCAGAGTTGTTTCCCAAGATATTCTTGTCCTCCTTTGGAGTCAGTCCTTCCCCAGCTCTCCTTTCTTTTGGGTTGATTTTCCCCCTCAGTCTCCCCAGCGATGAACCTGTTCCCCACCCTTTACCATCTCACAGTTCATGGCACTTTAGAGATAGGATATGGGCTATGCTAGTGTGGATGGGGTATTCCTGCAGGACCCACCCTGCAGAGATGCTTTGATCAGGTTCTCCAGGCCCTCCCTGTGTCTCTTGACAGGCTGGACCCAGCCTTGGTGCGCCCTGGCCGTGTGGATCTGAAGCAGTACGTGGGCCATTGCTCCCGTTGGCAGCTCACCTGCATGTTCCAGCGTTTCTACCCTGAGCAGCCCCTGGCTGCAGCCCAGCGGTTCGCAGAGCAGGCACTGGCAGTGTCCAAACAGATCAGTGCTGCCCAGGTGCAGGGTCACTTCATGCTTTACAAGATGGACCCTGAAGGAGCCACTTCAAACATAAGCTCCAGCCTGCTGTGACCAGGGGCCAGCTTTCCCTTGTGACACTGAGAGGACTGGGACAAAGACGTGACCATCTTGGGGATGCCATGAAGCTGCCCAGCTGCACAGGCCAGGTCTCTGTTCACCTCTGTACTGCGGATGTCTTGGTTTTGGAGAATCAGGGCTGCCAGCCTCACAAGGGAGGGAATCTGGCTCTTGGTGCTCCCCAGACTTGGGTGTTACTGTACCAGCCCTGGTCACCAGTGTGTGCCTCGTGTTTGGATGCTCTAAGTTGCCAGGGCTCCTGGGTGTGAATCCCCTTCCTTGTGGGACAGCCTGGGGGTGCCCCAGAAGGCCATTTCCTTTGGGCAAGACATTGAGGTTCTACACTGCTAAAAGTTGTTGTTTTTTTTAAAGGACAGTGGTCTCACTGGTTTGTGAATATCCTCTGTGAAGCGTACAACACAGCTCTTTTCTCTATGGTCCCTTTTCATGTTAGTTGCTCCACTATCCAGGTGCTGGTCCAGAGCCCTCCTGACCAGGGCCTGGCAAGGCCTGTACTGCAAATCCAGAGTGTTTCTGAAAAAATGCAGCTTATAAGATGCAACTCATTGTCCCTTGGGCTCCAGACTGGCGCCACTGTTCCTGCTGAGGTATGATGCCAAGCCACAGATCTGCTTGGATATTGTTCCTAGGTGGCCATGACTGTCCTTCCCACCAGATGAGATGTGGGGCCCTGGAGCTGTATGAGAGCAGATGAGAGCTTTGGCCAGTTACTGTGTATTCTTCTCAACAGCTCTCCCCTTCCAGTCCCTCTTTCAGAATCCTGAAAATCAGTTTCTCCAGAGCTGGTCCTATGTTAATGTGGTCAGTTTTGGGAGTTGCATCACCTTGCTGGGGCTGGGCAAGTGGGTTCCAGGCCAAACCCAAACAGTAGGTCACTGTTTATCCTCCTTTCAGCTCTGCCCTGCCATGGCCAAGAGCACACAGCAATACACAGGGGCACAGCCAATGGCACCTGGATGGATGTTGGTGCAAAAAGGCACTGATTTGATGCAACCCCAGACTTGCACAAATGTTTCTGCAAGTGAAGGAGCAGGATGCTGCTGGCATCTCAAACCCTGTGTTTGGCCATCCCACAGAGGCTCGCTGCTCAGATCCAGCCTCTTCCCTCAAAGCTGGGGATCAAAACTGGCCAGTGAGTGACTAGCAAATGTCTCACAGCTGTCTGGGAGGATGGGGAGTGGTTGGGGGGCAGCCAGGGGGACCCAATGCCACCACACACAACATCTCTCACTCTGCTTGCTTTTAATAGTGTTAATGCTACAGATGCTGCCGGTGCCTTTCTGCCCGGGCTGACAAGGGCTTTTGTCAGTTAAGCCTCACAACAGCCTTGTGAGGTAGGTGAGTGACACAGGCAGACACCAAGCAAGGGGACCAGGTCAGCATGCAGGCTCTGTTCCTCCCCTCTGACCTGGAAGTTTGGTTTGTTTATCCCAAATTCACTTCCACATACTGTTGCAAAATGCCCTCTGGTCCAGGCTGACAGCAGTGAGTCAGAGAGGGCCCTTCCTAAATCACTATTCCCAGGGAAAAACCCCTTCCCTCTAATACATCTGGCATTTGATTGACGTTATCCAAGTGCTTACTCACTCTGATTTCCATGGCTGAATTCCCATGCTCCAAACATGGCACAGCAATTTTCCTGCCGAGAGTAATCCTGGCTCACTGCAAGAAGCCAGGGAGCTTCAGCTGCTGTAAGGGGCAGAGATCTTCCATGTTTCTTTCAGGACACAATCAAATGCATTTCTTGGAGGACAGCAGTTTCACCAGTGAAGGCAGGAGGCAGCAGAACAAGCACCAATGTCAGGCAAAGTTTGCACCTTTTCACCCTAGTGTGGGCAGGGCATTCCCCCAGAAACCAGCTGAACATGGACAGAGGGAGCACTGAAGAAAAATTAGGGCTCTCTTCAGGGTGCAAGTGCTCAGCCCTCATCCACAGGAGGGCAGAACATCTGGCTCTCAGGTCACCTAGTCCAGGACAGGTAGTATAGGCTCAGGCCAAAGAGGGAGAAAAAACCCAATGATTTTAGAGCATTAGGGTTGAAAATAGACCAGTGTTGGGAATTTAAGCACAGAAGGTTCTTGGGCAACAGGTTAAACCAACCCCTTCAGGTCAAGACCAGGAATAGAGTAAGCAGGACAGCAGGTGAGGAGTTCCCAGTCAAGAAAGGGGTTTGTGCAACTTTCATGTGCCAAAGATCAGCCAGACAGATGTGTGCATTGGCAAATGCCCTCCTGGCACACACAGCCATTGGTTTCTGGGGATCTCACATGAAGTTCTGGAAAGTCCATTGTGCCACTGCTATTTTTGCACTTAACAGAAGGAAGAAGACAATAACAACCCATGTGTGGCCAAAAAAGAGGTAGGGGGCAAGGCACAAACAAGTGTGAAGGAATCAGTATTGTCCAGGTGAGGCAGAGAGCTTACACTGAGCCAAGCAAAGCAAGGAGCTCTCCTGCCACCCAGGAGTGCCAGGGGAAGGTCTTTGCCTCAGCCCTGGTTGTAGGGAACAGGGAAGGAATTGAGAAATGCCAGGGATCAACACCTTTGCTCCAAACAGCAACAAACAGGAGCAAGAGGGCAGAGGAAACAAAGGGAGCAGGCTCTGGAGAAGACCCTATGAATTAACTTAATAGCAATGCCCCACTTCAGAGGCTTGGGATCACCCTTTGTGGCTTTGGAGTGGGACTACATTTAAATCTGTGGAGCAGCAGCAGATGGAACTGCACCGAGTTAGTTTAAACAGAAAATCCTCATTTTGAAGCAGTATCAGCTTTAAGATGAAAGGGGGGTAGCAATATCCAAAGTAATGGGGCATGTCTTCGCTTCCAGGTTGTCAGAAGTGACAGGAGACAGCCTGGCCTTAGAGGGGGATTCTGACAGATACAGGCGTACAAAGCAGAATGCTCTCTTCCCAGGTTTCCTCCATCAGCTTCAGCCTGCACAAAAGCAGCTGAAGGACAGGGCCAGAGCTCCAGCTGAAGATGCACTTCCTCGGGAAGCAGGAGACAAGGTGAAGCCTTAGCCACCACACAGCCATGACCAGCCAATGTGTTGACTTAAGCTTAACTTGGATGGATCTCCTGGCTGGGACTGGGAAATGTGCTGTGTAAAATGGACTTGCCTGGCTGATCCCAGCAGTTGAGTAGGTACTCTGAGAAGGAATGGAAAGAGCGAGTGGAGCAGAGGTCCAGGCTACTGCTCTGGCACAGCCCCATCACTTGGCACCACCGCAGCTCCACTGGGACACTGGCTTCCAGGGAAGGTCTTGCCACAATTTTGGCTTTGCCATGGCATCATGCTGGGCTCAGTCCATTTGCTCTGTAGGTGTGCACATTTCTTAGCATTTCCCAGTCAAAGCTAACGGTCCTCTGGGTCCTCTGAGATTAAGGCTGAAACAATCTGTCAAGATTCCACTTCTCCAATACTAGTGACAACCAGCTGCTCATGCCAGGATGCAGAGTGAAACTCTGCACATACCCTGGGGATCTCAAGTGCCATCTGCCTCCTCACTTCCAAGGGATACACTATCTGCTTGCTACCTGCTTCACCAGAGCCTTCACTCTTCTCCCCAGAAACAAGCCTTTTTTCCCCAGCCCAGCCCAGCCCCTCAACATTCCTGCTAGGAGCCACTCTCCTTCTCAAGACGGGCTTCTCGATGTCCACTGGGCCTGAACACGCCTCGCCCTCTTGGTGCTCTGGGATAGGAACCACGCTCCTGAACTCTGGACCTCTCCCACCTCCCACAATCCCAGGGCCTATGGTGGCCCTGCCAGTTGGAGGCAGCTTTGTGGTCACTGTGGTTGAACATCAGGTTCTCCTTTTTCCTGCCCTGGGCCTCAGTCCCCTCCTCTGTGTTCCATTTCTCCACATCACGGTGCTCCTCTTTCAAGTCCACAGCCTCTGTTACTGGTGAGGGGTCTTCAGGGCACAACTCCTTTCTTTCAGCCAAGGGAGCAGCCCTGCTTCTGCTGTGAGGCTTTGAAAACTCCTGGCTGTGCTGTCCAGCAGATCTCCGCTCTGGTCTCTGGCTGAAGACCCTGGGCCCCCTGGAGCCATGGAGTGGGTGACAGGCGTCCTCTCCTGGTTCCTGTGAGCCACTGCACAGCTGCCTGCCCTGGCCTCTGGAGCCTGGCCTCTCCCCTCTGTGCCTCTCCCTCTTGCTCAGTTGCTCTCTGGGCACGGCAGGCCTCTCAGGCTGCCCAGGTTCCACCCTGGCCTCCAATTCCCCAGCTGGCTCAGGAGCCAAGGCTTGGCTGGGTGGCTGGGCCACGTCCACAGTGCGGGCACTCACTGATAGCTCAGAGGCAGTGGCTGCTTGGCCTGGATCCGCAGCAGCTGGAGGCTGAAAGAAAGAAGCCACCGGTGAACAAAAGGACAGGGGTGTCCCAGAGCAGATGACAGTGCTTGGTCTTGCAGCCCAGAGCCCCCTCAGCAGCTCTCTGTCCCCAGTGCCATACCGCCTGGAGGCTGATGAAATATCGGTTCCTCTCTGCCTCGGGGTCAATGATTCCCCCCTTCTCTTGCTGTCTCTTGAAAATCAGGCGCAGTTCTTCCTGGTGCTGCAGCACCTTGGCATCTGGCCTGTATGGCTCCTGAGCAGAAGAAAGCGAAGCAGGGTAAGGGATCTCTCAACATTTGGCATGGATAGACAGCAGCAGGGCTGGGAGCTACTGCCCAAACCCTTTTTTGATTACATAGTGCCAGGCAACCTGCTTCCCTTTGCCACACTGACCAGGCCTACAGATGCATGGGAAATCCCTAGACAGAGGCAGAGTATTCCAGTGCAGACCCACTGTTTCTGCAGTGACTGCCTTGGACCATCCTGCTGTGGGGCAGGATGCAGAGCAGCTACCATCAGGTCACTGTCCTGACCTGAGTGTATCCCAGTGAGTGCAGGGATCTCTCCCTCAGCACATCTGCTCAACTCAGGGCTACACAACTGAACCTGCTCTCTTGTGAGCTGCCCTTTGGATGGGACATTTAGGAGGACCTGAGAGTGTGCATACATTCATCTCTTACAATGTCCCAGTTAAAGCCACCCAGTGAGAGGACACAGCTGGGCAGGTGAGCGCCCATCTCTTACCAGAGGGTGCTGCGGGGGTGGTGCTGCCTTCAGAGCACAAAGGTCATAGACCAGGGTTTCCCGGCAGACAGGGCACTGCACACCGACTTCCTGTGGGGAGGCAAGAGGTGATAGCAAACCCTGCGATCCAGCTTGTGCTGCCCCATAACCCCACCCTGGAAGTGGAATAGGGTAGTCTTCTTCACTCTTCTGCCAAGGTATGGAAGCCCCGAGGGGTTCCAGCAGCAGGAAAGCAGCCTGGGGTCTCAGCAACTGCTATGGAAGGTGTCTCCACATGAGGCATGCTGGGATTTGTGCTCCAGCAGCTGACTGCTTTACAAAGCAGCCCTGTCAACATGTATGGCTTCAGTCCTCCTTAGTCTAGGACCTATTTTTCTCTGCTCCAAAGTGGAGTGTCTCATCTAGGCAGCACCTCTTTGAAAGGGTTTGTAGGAAGGAGCCTTTGACTCGTCCCATGCTCAGCTGTGCTGTTTGCTCTGCAGCTGACAACTGTTCCAACACATGCTAGGCAGGTTTCATCACCCCAGAACACAGGCGATTGTGCTTACCTTGCTGCAACCTCCGGCAGTCCAAGGACTAGGACTATGGAAGGAGCTTTCTTTTCTAACTCCTGTGGTTCCAGGAGTCTAAAAATACAACTCCCTTGCTCCCTCACACAGCAGGCACTGACCCAGAGATCCAATAAACCAACTTGTTTGGTTGGAAAGGGCCCTTGGAGATAACTTAGTCCCTGCTCTCATTCTCAGCACAGGCACAAAACTGGCTGTGCTGCTGGGTCACAGTAACCCTTGCTCCGTGTCCCAAAGAGGGTGATACACATGTTATGAGGGTCTGGGCAGTGGGCCAGGGAAAGGGGCCGAATACCTCTCTGGGGGATGGTGCAAGGTGCTGCTCTCTCTCCTCCTGCTGCAGGAGGATCTCCTCCTCCATGTGCTGAGCATAGCGGGCCAGACAGTGGGAGTGGAAGTAGTGGTAGCACTGGGTCTTTGTGAAGGCTTCTTTCTCCTGTCAAGAGAAAAGGGCATCTTTGAAAGATTTCTGAGCAAAGGGTTGTGTAATCTCCCAGCTGAGGTGCATTTTCACTTCCATGTCAATGGCGGCCATAGGGAACTAGTGCTAGTGCTGGGAGAGCCACCTAACATCTGCTGGGCTCATCTCTACTTCCTCAGCAATTACTGGGATGCTGCTCCTTGTTTCAAATGTTAAAAACACTCCTAATGTCAAGATGCAAAGTTTTTATAACTGATGTCTCCGCATGTGTTCCTGTGTAACCAGCAATCTTCCCACCTGATGTGTTCTCCTTCCTAGGCAGGTGCTGACTTTCCTTGCTACTCAGACAAGGCCAGTTTCCCTGTCCCCACAGACTCAGCACCTGCATGGTTATGTTCTAGTCCCTCTGACCACCTATGTGTGCTGAACTTCAGCTGAGGTGTGACCAACACAGAGAAGCTGAAATACACCATCAACTATCTCCAGATGCTACACTTTGAAGATGCTCCAGCATCTCTCACTGCCCCTGTGCCCATTTTCTGTAGAAGATAATCTAGAAGTTGATGGGGGAAGCAGTGTGTATCGCCCTAGGAAGGGCCCTGTGCAGTTGAATCGCCCATGGAACGGGGGACAGGAGGCTGCTGGGGCGCATCTTGGTCCCAGGCTGCTATCTCAGCTTCAGACTCCCTGTTCTCTTGCCTCACTTCCCCGTCAGTTTGTGGGGTCAGAAGACAACACACCTACCTGGAATCCATAGAGGCAGATCACACACTGTCCTTGAGGAATATTGTTGTCAGTGAGGATCTCCTTCCCCTTCTGTGAAAGCATTAAAGCAAGCTTTTTACTCACTGGCCTGCCCTTGGGCTCAGGGATGTCCCATCCCTTAGGTAGCCAGGGACCAGTGTGTGTAGCTGGTCACCCCCAACCTCCTCCATCTCTCACCTCAATCAGTTCATAAAGCACCTCTGTCCCCAGCCTGGCTTCAGCAACACTTCTGAGGGTCTGGGAAATCCTAAAGCAAAGCAGCAGAAATCCTTAACACAAATTTAGCTACACTTTTTCACTGTCCCACATACCTGCCATCCTGCCATGATGACAAGGGGAAGAAAGAGAGCACTGGCCTTCAGGCTTTGCTTGGAGCACAGGAGGGGCACACATGCACACACATATTCCTGTGCTGTCCTGGCTCCCCACAAGCCCATGCCCAGGAAGCCTTTGTCATGACAAGACTTGCAGAAGCAGTTCTGCTGACAGCCTCAGCTTGAGCTCACCCAGCACCCTTTGGTTTTGGTGAATCCCAGGCTTTGTTTATCTGTCAGCAGGCCCTGAGCAGGTGTGGTGGGAGTCACATCCTCCCGTGCTTCTGGCAGGCACCAAAGTCTCTGCACATATTCCACTGCACCAAGGACTAAAGTATAAAGGCAATAACGGGCTGCCCAAGGACTTGGGTCAGTCCCACCTCTGTCAGGACAGGACCAGCAGCTTTCAAGGCCTTGGGGATTTAAATTACATTTCAGGGGGACCATAGGGGAACAACCACAAGGTGGACCACTCGGTGTCAAATTCGGCACCAGTGGCTCCTGTGAGATTTACGACAAAGTGATTTAGAGACCTGTATCCAACTGTTAACCAGACATGGGAAGTCACATGAATTAGAGAAGGCTTGTCCACCAGTTCTGCCTCCCGGATCTCTGAAGGAAAGGATTGCCCACTCCCTGCCCTTCTGGCACTCACTGTTGAATTTGCTCATCAGATAGCCCCCGCGGATTCTTGATGGAGATCTCTGGAGCTTTATCGGGATACTAAGATAAAAGAGAAACACCCAAAGTACAACAAGGAAGGTGGAGAGGCCCGGGCCGGGAGGAGCAGGGCCACGGGGGCAGCGGGCAGCCTACCTGAGGGGGCACGGAGAGCACCAGGGTGAAGCGGACGTACTGGGAGTCCTGGTCCTGGGCCGTGGCAGGGTGCAGGGTGATGCTGATCTCCCAGGGCTCCCACCTGGAGAAGGGACAGGCCGGGGTAAGAGGGATGGCGCGGGGCCGGGCCGGGGATGGGGAACGCGGGACGTACCTGCCCAGGCCCCGCGCCACCCGCAGCTCCTCCAGGTAGATGGACTCCAGCACCTCCACCTCTGGCGGCAGCGCCCTGCGGGGACCGACCGGGGGGGAGTCAGACGGCCCCGGCGGGCTGAGGGTACGGGAAAGCAGGTGCAGGGACCGGGGAGGGTGCGGGGACGGGGGAAGGTGCAAAGTCCAGGGAAGGTACGGGGGTTGTTACCAGTCCGCCTCCTCCGCTTCCTCACCGGCCGCCGCCATCTCCCCGCTCGGCCCGGAAGCGGAAGCGGAAACGGGGAGGCCGTTGCCAGGCGACGCCTCGGCCGCGGGTCCGGGGCCGGAGCAGAGCCGGGGGAGGTTTACACCGCAGCGGGATTGCTGCCACCAGGGCTTGGGGCTCGTCCTGCCGTGGAGCCGGTGGGCAGGAACAAAGCCTGGGGCGGGAGAGGACGCTCGCCCAGGGGACCGGGCGCCGGGTGCAGCCCCGCGGGAGAGAGGTGCCCGCGGAGGGGGAAACGCTGCTCCTCACTGTCCGCTTTGCCTCGGCAGCTCAGCGGCCCCGTCCCGAACGATGGAGAACTACCACGTCCTGGAAATGATCGGCGAAGGCTCCTTTGGGCGGGTGTACAAAGGGCGCCGGAAGCACAGCGCCCAGGTGAGGGGAGAGGGTCAGGGGTCTGTTGTGTGGAGCCGAGGCTGATTTCTGGTGCCTCTTGGGTTCTAAGGCTCTGCCAGGCCTTTGGGATTGGGCATTCACTTGGCTTTCTGCTGACATTAATGACTAGCACTTGCTGGCACTGAGTCATCTGGATTCAAGGAACATCAGGAGCAACCTCAAGACCTCAAAGCAGGGCCAGCATTAAATTTAGGTTCTCTGAAACCCCCAAGACAAACACCCCACAGCTGGTGCCCGACTATTACTAAGATGAATGTGTTTTCCTCTTATGAAATTTAGCCTCCCTCTGTTTCAGTTTGTAATCAGTGTGTCATCCTCCCATGTTCTTCAGTCCGCTCACTATCATGGGTCTCTCTGCTATACCCACTCCAGCCTGTTGATGTCTTTCTGGGCCAAAAACCTGGCTGCAGTATGGCCAACATGGTCTACAAGGTTTGAAATAAAGGCCAATAATCACTTTCCTGCAGTTCCTGCCTGTTGATACAGCCCAGGGTATGCTGCTAGTGCTCCTCATCTCCAGGGCACACTACTGGCTCATGTTAGGCCTGCTGTTCACTGGCATCTCTAGGTCCTGTCCCATGTTTCTGAAGCCCTGGTTTTGTCTGTGTTCACTGATTACATTTCTTTGCTTTAAATGCCGGTGTGAAAAGAAGTGTGAGCACCAGTATTGATGTGGCCTGAGGAGAGCCCCAGGTTCAAGGGGCCAGTGAACAAATGTCTCATTGTTCTGTTGTCTGTGTTCAGCTATAACATACTGAGTCCTATTTGGGTTAAAAGCATCCTTTGCCATGGTGGGTCTGACCGGGAGCTTGGTCTGATGCCAGCTTTTCCTGCTTTGAAAGGTGGTGGCCTTGAAGTTCATCCCCAAGGTAGGGCGATCAGAGAAGGAGCTGAAGAATCTGCAGCGAGAAATTGAGATTGTGAGAGACCTCCATCATCCCAACATCATCCAGATGCTTGACAGCTTTGAGACTGCTGAGGAGGTGAAGGGGACTACTCCAGGCAAAGGCTTTTGCTTGACTGGGGCAGGGTAACAAGGACTGTCCCCTGCTGTTGTAGGGACATCTTTCTCAGGAGATGCTGGTGATTTCATCCCAGGGTCTGGTTAGTGTTTTTCAGAGTCCTTTAGTGTGCGCTGTGTGGGGAGCCAACACCTGTGTGGGCTGCACTAGGTCATATGCAGAGGTGAAGGAGTTGACCAGGGCATGTGTGATGCAGGAGGAGTGATTTGAGATCACAGGATGGGGGTGACTCTTCACTCATCAGTCTCTTTAGAGACTGGCTTTTCACTGATTTAAACTCTCATGGATAGAACACAATAAGAGAGGATTGAAGACTGTTCTATGGGGCATGGGAACATTAAATAAAGTAATTGGGCAGCAGATTCAAAACAAGTTCAAGGGACTGATTCTACTCACTGGGCTTGGAAGTACCATTCTGTGCTTGTCCTGTCCTTCCCTCTTCCCTTGTTCCTGCTGGCTGAGATAATGGACAGCTACAAGACCTCTGCCAAATGCAGTGCAGCCATGAGAGCTCTCTTACATTCCAAGTCCCAGCTTAAGCTGATGGACTGTGCATGATGACAGCATGATGACCTCCCTCAGACTTCTTACCCTGCTCTGTCCTGGTCCCCAGGGCCTGATCTCACCATGCTGCTCTTCCCTCCAGGTGGTGGTAGTGACTGACTACGCAGAGGGAGAGCTCTTCCAGATCCTGGAGGACGATGGGAGTTTGCCCGAGGACCAGGTGTCTATCATGGCAGTGCCTGTGCTGTGTTTGCTGCACATTGGAGAAAACAGGACTTGTCTGCCTGCAGGCGGAGGGTCTGTACTGTGAGCCAGGCTCAGGGTGCCTCTGGGGCTTTACCTGACAGAGCTTCTGAAAAGCATGGAGCAGGGGCCAAGTTGGCACTGTAGGACAGTGGGGTCCTGCAGAGACCTCAGTTCCTCTGTTACCTTTCCAAGGGCCACAGCAGACTTCTGCCTTGGCTGTTGGCCTACTCCAAGAAACTGCTGGCCCACAGCTGGGGTTGGTCCCTGCCCCAAACACGACAGAAGTAGTAGTGTGGGAGCCAGGCCATAAGGAACCTGGCCCCTGTGGTTGTGTCAGCGGGTGGAACCACAGGACACAGGGTGAGGCTTTTGTGTCTCTGGCAGGTCCAGACCATAGCTGCCCAACTTATCTCTGCTCTCTATTACCTGCACTCCCACCGCATCCTGCACCGTGACATGAAACCCCAGAACATCCTGCTGGGCAAAGATGGTGTTGTCAAGCTCTGTGACTTTGGGTGAGTGCTGGGGGACAGCTTGAGGGGGGTAACTAGGCCTTGGAGCAGCCAAGGGGTGTCCTGGATGCTGTAGAGGAGGAGTGGGGGAGTGCAGAAGGGGGCCTGGATTCTGTGCATATTTAGAGGTTAAGTAGAGAGGGGAGATTCCATCCTCCAGAGGGAAGAAGTATTGGTAAACTCATAGGGAACTCCCTGGGAGCTGCAATGGATGTTTCAGCCTGAACTTGTTATCTGTGCTTTGCTCTAAGCAGGTTTGCTCGTGCCATGAGCATCCACACCATGGTGCTGACCTCTATCAAGGGCACTCCGCTGTACATGTCTCCTGAGCTGGTGGAAGAACGGCCATACGACCACACAGCAGATCTGTGGTCTGTGGGCTGCATCCTGTATGAGCTGTTTGTGGGCACTCCTCCCTTCTACACCAACAGCATCTTCCAGCTCATCAGCCTCATCATCAAGGACCCTGTCAAATGGCCCAGGACCATGGGCCCAGTGTTCAAGGTAAGGGCCGAGGCCCTGTCTGCAGGGTGACATCTGTTGCTGCAGTTTTGGCCTCACCAGCTGCCCTGGTGGGTCACTCTTAGCTTTTATGTCCCCTAACAGGGATTCCAGAACATAGAGAAGTGATGAGAACTGAGCCTCTTGGGAGGGGAACCCTTATTACTGCTGTCCATAAACTGGGAAACTGGGTTCAACAGCAGAGGAGTGATTTATTGGGCTGGGAAGGGAAATGTCTTCCTGTCTCCCCTAAACAGTAGAGCTACTCCTTTCCCAGAGCCAGGCAGGAAAGGCAGGCCTCCTGGGTGCCCTCACTGGGAGAGACTGGTGGGTACGCTATGCTGACTAGTGGCTGCTGAACATGTCTCAGCAATCCTGCTTCTGTGCTGCCATGTAGAGCTTCCTTCAGGGATTACTAATGAAGGACCCCCACCAGCGCCTGTCGTGGCCAGAGCTGCTTTCTCACCCCTTCATTGCTGGACGGGTTACTGGTGAGTACTTACTATTTTTTCAAAGCTGTCCAGGTGTGTTTCTTCTACTACTGTCTGGAGACTGGGAGGACCTCCCTGCCCTGCTATTTTTACTATCCTGGTCTATGCCTCCCTCCTTTTAGCTTTTTCCAAGCACTGACTCCTAGCTCCTGCTCCTGGTCTTGCTCTGGGTCCCTTGGGATTTCCCTGGGATCTCAAGAGAGATCACCCTCGCTGTGTCCCAAGGGAGAGCTGCTGCTGAAGTTCTCCTCTTGCCTCCCCAGTGATTGATGACACCGAAGAGCATGGGATCTCAAACCCCTTCACCACCAAGCTGTCTCCAGAGCTGCAGGCCCTGAAGGAGCAGCAAGTCTATTCCATGGCCCCCAGGAATAGCCAGTCCAGGATCCTGAGAAAGGCCCAGCAGAAGATGGTTGAAGAGACACAGAAAAAGGTGGAGAAAAGTGTGGGGTTTCCCTGGTTATATCTCACAGTCAGGGCAAAAGAGGGACACTGAAATGGGCCCTGAGGGGAAACCCATGAGTAATGGGTCAGGCTGGGGTGTCAGTGGCACACAAGGCAGGATGTGGAGTGCTCACAGTGATGGGGTCTAGGGGATTCATCTGCCTGAGTAACCCTGCCCTGAGCAAACTTCTCTGCCATCATCAGGGTCAACGGAAGGCAGGTGATGCATCTGTCAAGGACTTTGTCAATGGAAATCCCACGCGTAGACCCAGAGCAGTATCACGGAAGGCAGCCCCTGAGGAGGGGGAGCCACTGGCTGCCTCCAATGAGAAGAATCCTGGTCTCCTGCAAGGAAAGAACAGCATAGCCGAGTGGGAGTTTGAGGAGTCTCCTGCCAGCCTAGGGTGAGGGTGGCTGAGGCTGAGGCAGGAGGAAGAGGGAAAGATCTTTCACTGACTGCACTGTTTCCTTGGCCAGGCAACACAACATTTCTCGAGACTATGAGTGGGAGTTTTCTGGAGCAGCTTCCCCTCCACAGCCTGGTTCTGGCGGGACAGAGCCCTGGGGCAGGCGCAGCATTGAGGCCGTGGACCTGGAGTGTGAGGTAAGAAGGTGTCTTGAGGTGGGGACAGCAGGGCCCAGTCGCCAGGGGCTGGTACAGAGACCCTGGGACTGGCAGGGTCTGTGGCACCAGGCCTCTCTCTTCCATGTCTAGGAGCTGGAGAGTAATGAGGAGTGGCAGCACCTGATTGAGGGCACTGAACCCTCAGCCATGCATCTGAGTGTGCCTCTGAGCCTCCTGAGGGATCTGACCTTCCAACACCATGTCCGGAACCGCCTGGCAGACTCTGCTCATCAGGTAAGTGGTAGCTGGCCCAGGCAACTATGACTGGAGATGTGGATACTGCCTTCTTCCCCAGGATTGGGTTGGAAACATTTGGAGAGTCCTCAGTTCAGTGAGCAAAAAGATCCTCTGCTTCTCCAGGAGTTGGAGCTGTCTGCGCACTTGGCTTGCCATCTGCTCCTCTGCTGTCCCCTGCCTGGATGGGTTGAAAGGCTGCTCCAGGGCTGGTGGAGAGACCAAAACTGCTGCTCATTATGAACTCTTCTGTCTTCTTTGTGTCCAGGTGCTGGAAGGGATGTTGGAGGGAGCCTCCAATCTTCGTTCTGTGCTTCGTGTTATGGACAATCTCCTATCTACCCAGTGTGACTCTGAGCTGCTGTACCACTTCTGCCGAGGGCTGAATGTGCCTCTGTCTCTGCTGTATCTAGCCAAGCAGATCCTGGAGAGTGATTGCACCAAGCAGGTGGGTGTAGGACCCCAGAGAAATCTGGGCTCCTTCCAACCCTGCAGAGTGCTGGTGCTGGGGAGGCCCTGGTGTTCTGCTGGAGTTGACTCATAGGTTCCTCTTCTAGGCACCCTTGAGAAGGGGGAGGTTCTGTCAGGGAAGGATCCTGTCACAGTGGTGGGATGGTCAGCAGATAATCCCCATTTGTGGTTTCTTTCTGGATCTTGCAGCAGCCCTGGTGTATCGCTGTACTGACAGACCTCCTCATGGTGACCAAAGTTTATTTCAGCAGTGAATGCAGCCTGGAGGAGAGTGGGCAAAAGGATAGGTAGGGACAGCTTTCTGTTCTCTGAGGTCTTGTGTGGCCACTTCGGGGACCTGGCAGTAGGTGGGAGGTTGGTGTTCATATTCTGCAGCTGGAGTTGTCTCTGTGGGGAGGCATCATGGACTAAGCACTTCATGCCATATTGCTCTGCTCACAGAGGAGTACTTTTCATGAATGGGACTAATTAAAGGAAAGGCACAGTTGACAAGTCCAGTTGTGCTGCCTGCTGACAGCAGCTCACAGTGTGAGTGTGTGCTGCCTTCTCCATTAGCCAGGGCCATATGGGCCTGTCTAGATCCTGTCCTCACAGCAAGGGCCCGTGTTTCTCTGCACTAATCTGCCTCTGCTGCCTTTCCCAGCCTGCAGGCCTTTCAGGAGAGTGCTGACTGCTTCCTGGCCCTGTTGCCGGAGCTGCTGGCTGTGCCAGTTGACAGTGAGATGAGACTCTGCCAGCAAAGCCTCCTGGTAAGGATGCCCCCATCTCTCTACTCCACACCCTCTGCCCCAGGGACAGGAGCTGTGGAGTTTTCTGTGTGTGTTGGCAGAACACAGGCTGAGGACCCTGCTCCTAACTAGGGTCTGCTGCATTCTTCTCAGGGCAGGCTGTCTCACCCACTGGGGTTTTTGCAGAGAATTGCATACAGAGAGAAGGTCTCTGAGGGGTCATCTTTGCTGGCTTTACCATACTGGTGTGGCTTTACTGGCTGAGCCAATGGCAGGTGCAGTCCCTTTTACACACCCTGGCACAAATGGCCTTGTGGCCAGGTAGTGTTGCTTTGCCAGACATGCCCCTGGCTCTGCTGCCAAAAGTTCTGCTGCTAGGATTGTGCTGGGTGGGCACAGTGAGTTCTCAGTGTTGGAGCATGATTCACATGTGACTCGGGTAGGAGATGTGTACAGGCTTTCATTTGTATCATCTTGCTTTCAGCCTTTGTTTCCAGGCTGTATGTTTTAGAGCCTGAGGAACCATGAGCAAAAATAGCTGTTGGGCATGCTCTGCCAGGCTGTGACAGAGGTGTGTGCCTCCATATGTACCCCACACTCAGGCAGCATGCAGCCAAATGTGGGTCCCATACAGTAACTTGGCTGCAGTGGACACTTGGAGATCCCTGAGGTTCCAGGATGAGTCCTTCTCCCATCTCTGCTGTCCTCCCACAGCTTCCTCTTGTGCTGTCCTTCTCTCCCCTCCCACACTCAGTCTGCAGTGATGGCAACTCCTGTGTCTTCCTCAGTGCTTCATTCAGCTCTGTGAGAGCCTGGACACGACAGATCCCTCTATCTCTGCACCCTTCTACACCAGCCTGCGAGAAGAGCATCAGCCCCTGCTGAACAGACTCCTTCAGGGATCCATCTCAGAGCAGCCTGCTCTGCGAGGTAGCAGTGGTAGCAGCTCACCACCTCCTCCTGGGGTTTCCTCTCTCCCTCCTGCCCTTGGGCTCCATCAGAGCACTGATGGCCATTGTAGTGCCATGTTGGCCAGAAGAGGTGGCTGAAGCTTTTCTGTCCAGACCCCTGCTAACTAGGGCTCTCCTCTCCCTCAATCTCATATCTCACCTTCTTCATGTCACAAGCCTGACTTTTCCTCTCTTGCCATCCAACCCCATCCTGCTGCCCCTCAGCACCTTTAGCACATGACTCCCAAGCTCTGTCCCTGTGCAGGTGCAGCAGTGGAGTGCAAATCAGCCCATGACCAGAGCCCATGTAGGGCAGACCTCTTCCTGGCTGCATTGGCTGCTGCCTGCAGCATCCCCCTGGAGAGGAACAGCTGTCGAGAAGCCAAGCAGCAGGTCAGACCAGCTCTCTGTACAGGGTGAAGTGGTTTGCTCCACAGGGGCAGCAGCCCTTTCCAGGAGGATCTCTTCTCAAGCAGTAGAATGGAGGGCTGGGATCCTCTGGTTTTAGTAGCTGCAGGGCTCATATTTGTGGGCTGCACCTTCCCAGCCAACAGCTGACCTTAGGAATCCAAGGATTCTTGAATGAATTAAGAGACTCAAACCTAGGATCTGAACTATGAGATGGGCTAAGTAAGGAACTAGGCAATGCATAGAAAACATGAAGAATTCTTTTATTACAGTCATGTGAACTGTAGGAGATCTGAAATTGAATGAACAGTAAGAGGGAGAACAAGTACAGATTCCATTTGATTCTTTAACTCAACTCTAAGTCAACAAGGAGGGAAGCAATCTTACCTTGCTCATCTCAGCTCTGGGACTGTGCATCAAAGCCATGCTAGGTCATGGCAGAAAGGCATCCCTTAGTAAACACTAAGATACTTAGTGTAGTATCTAAGGCAAGATATAGGAAGCAGATGCCTTCTTTCATTAAATTGTTGCTAGCATTAAACTTCTTTAGTCTGTGCAGTGCTTCAGGTGCCCAGAGTGCAAAACAGGCTGATTTCTGCAGGTTGCTTATGCAGTAGCTGAAAAGCTTATGGAAGGAGAGAGCGAGCAGCTTGCAAGACTGCTGGGGAGACTGGAGCACCCAGGCTGCTCCTTGAATGTGCTGAAGGTAATGGCCCCATCCTTTTATCTGGCTCTGCCCAGAGGTGCCTGGACCTTTGCTCTGGAATTAGGAGCATGGGGAAGAGGGAACTGTGGGCTTAGCCCTCAATGACTCCCATCTGCCTGGTGTCAGCTGTTGAATAAATGAGCTCATGGTAGCCATGGGGTGTGACTGGAGCGGACCTGTCTGCAGGGGCTGGTAGGCATCTCTCCCCTCTGCCTTGCAGATCCTCTACGCTGGCTGCCATGCCTGCCTGAACCTGTGCCAGCACCTGGGAAGGAGCCAACCACTGTGGGGTTCCCTCATGCAGCTCCTGAAGGGTGAGGTAGGACTGACCACAGTGCTGGTGGTGGGATGGGAGTGTGGGCAAGCAGGACACATTCCTCTGAGCACTGCTTGGACCAATCTGTGTGGGGAGAAGAGTTTGGGGAGTTTAATCTGAAGAGTGCAGTTGTCCTCTGGGGCCCAGAAACATCCCCTTCTCTCTTGCTATGACTCCTGCTCCCTTGGTAGATCCCTGTGGTGCAAGTGGCCCAGGAGGCAGTCTGTGAAGCATCTCTGTACCTGCTGGCCCTCCTTACCCTGCAGCTTCAGGCCTCCCCTCCAAGGTAAGCACCCACTTTCACTCATGGGTGGGAGAGGAACATGCCCTGCCCTGAACAGCCCTCTGTCCTGCATCCTGCCCAGAGCTGGTCCCACTGGTCCCTCTAATCCAGACATACCAGCAGAGTGCTGGGCAGCGTGGGTGGGTGCTGGAGATGTGGTGAGGATGACCCAGTGTGGACAAGGAGGTGCTGTGAACCAGGGCTCCTCCCGAGACATGGATGCTTCCCAGTCTTGTGGGTATTTGGATGATGCCATTCTGCACAATATGAAGCTGTGCTTCTCTCCTGGTCCCTACCTTTCAGGCTTGAGGAGGTGGTTACCCTGGCTGTGGATCTCATCACCCAGTCTCCTGCCGTGTCCCTTGTGGTAAGATGCACCCCCTGCCAGAGCCACCACTGAGAGCCTTGCAGAGCCGTACATGCCATTTGGGCCTTACTGTTCCTCACTCGGTGGGATGAGGCTGAGGGATGAAGGGTCAATACTGACCGAGCAGATGGAAAAGTCTCAAAGGTGCTGAGCTCTCCCTGTCCCACAGGGTGCTGCAGCATTCCTCCTGGCACAGCTCAGTCAGCATGGGGTGGCCTTGGAGCTCAAGAGAGAAAAGATCCTACCAGTGGTGACCAATATGCTGACAGCACCTGCTGAGGTACTGGATGGGGACAGAGAAGCTGGGGAGCCATGCATACCCCACTGTGGAGGTGTGCAAAGATGGGCTCAGAAGGGTGCAAGTGTGATGCTACTGCCCTCAGACCCAGCACCCAGCTTCAGACTGTCTCCCACTCTCTTACAGCTACAGCTTCCCCTGCCAATGGGTGCTGGTCTCTATGATGGGCTCTTTTTCCTCCTGCTGAAACTCCTTGAACAGGTACCAGTCTGGCCATCTCCTTTTGCCTGGTCCCTGCCAAAAGGTGTGGTGGCAAAAATGCCTGAATGTGGATTGGTAATGAGGCTGAGGGAAACCAGGGAACTGTGCAGCTTTGGCTGAGCTTTGCAACCCCGTGAAAGTCACTGAATATCCCTGCAGGGCTGATGGGAGAGTGGTGGGCAGGGAGGGGTGACCCATGGGCACACTGGAGTGAGGGAGGGCAGAGATGCTCTTAGGACTGACACTATTGGAAGGTGCAGCAGGACCCCTGGGCCATGTCCATCTAGCCCTAACCTTCACAGGACCGTGAGGCTGGCAGAGCCATATACCGGAACCCTGGGGAGCCACAGAGAACTGTGAAGGCCTCTGACATCTGCCTCTCTACCTCTAGGAGGATGTGGCCTTGGAGCGGGGCTTTGCTTCCTCAGAGCTGTGGAGCCTAATCTGGCATTGTGTTGCTGTGGTGCTTCATGTGGGCACCAACAGGGCAGCACTGGAGAGAGACCCACCTCCAGGTGCTGGTCACCCCATGGCAGAGCCAGACTGGAACCTCCTCTCCCCTCAAGGTAGGAGCTGTGGGACAGCAGGGCATCTGCCCTGGCTCCTGTTTCACATCCTGCCCTCAGACTTGCCCATGTCTGTCCCTGTCCACATCTGTTCCCTGAGGCCAGAGGACTCAGGTGGTTTTTTTTGAGGATTGCAGTGTCTTCTGGGGAGAGAGGACTGGGCTGCCCATCCTGTGCCCAGTTGGCAGCAGCTCAGCTGAGTTGGCTGTGGAGGAACAAAAAAGGGATGTTCACTCTGCACGATGCAGGGAATGTCCACTCTGGCATGTGTGACCACCTGGGTGGAGATTTTCTGGTTTTGGACAGGGAATCATACAGTCCACCCTGGAGCAGCCTTGAGATAGCACGGACTGAAGTGAGGAGACTTTATAGCCTACCCTAGATTTGCCCTTCTGCCTGCTGTTCCCCCTGCAGGAACCCTGCTCTTCCTCAGCCTGGCCCTCAGCGTCTTCACTCGTGAGTCCCACCAGTGCCTGCCTCAGCTCACTGAGTCCCATGGTGTCCTTATGGTGACACTGAAGAGACTGCTATCCCCTGGCTTCTTGGCATGCCTGGCACAGATGTGAGTTGTGGCAAGGGCTGAAGTAGTCATAGCTCAGCTGCTGAATGGGACATGGATATGAACACACCAAGGGCTCAGAATTTCCTGACCTGGCACTTGCAGAGCCTCTCCTTAGTGCCTGGTGTGGGGAATGCTCTCTGTCCCTTACCCTGAGGTTTTCCTGATCACCTCTGTATTAAGCCCTCTCTCTCTCTCTCACACACAAATTCAGGCAAGCAGGAAAGGATGGGGATCCTGAGGTTGTCCCAGATGTGGTCACCCAGGTCTGCCAGCTCCTCTGTTTCCCTTTTGCTCTGGATGTGGATAAAGACACCTTAGCACTGATCATGGATGCTGTGAGAGATACCCGGATCCCTGCTCAGCTGCTGCAGGTACCCTTTTGATCCTGTGTTCCTCCTTCCCCCCATACTGTGGTTACACCTCCCTGCATTGCAGTTCCCAATACATGGCACCACTTCACATCATGTTGGCAGTTCCTTCCCGCACAGGGATGTCATTTGGGTGCTGTGTAGCCCTTGGAGAAGCTTGACTGGCTGCTAAGCTTGTGCTGACCTGCTGGCTGCCTTCAGCTGCTGCTTGCTTGGCTCACACATGAGTGCAGTGCACTCAGCACTACCCTCTGTCCTTTCTCCTTAGGTCTGTGCTTGCCATCTGCCCTTCTCATTCACTGAGCTCCCCATGGGCCTCTTGTGCCAGCTTGTTTTGTCTGACACACAAGTCATAGACCAAGTGGTGAGGGAAGCTGCTGCCTCAGAGCACATTGTTGCCTTCTTGAAGACTGTCTTGTTCTCAGACAATGTCACGCTCACAACTGACCTCCTGTCTCTCTTGACCCATGTCGCACGGGCCTGTTCGGAGCACCTGCCCTTTCTCCAGAGGATCCTGAGGGACTCAGATGTGGCTGACCAGCCACTGAACTACCTGCTCAGCCACCAGCAATACCTGATACGGGCCAGAACCTGCAACTTGCTGGGCAACCTGCTCCGCCACAGTTTTTCCCCAGCGCTGCACGATCAGCCCGGTTGGCTGGAGAGGCTGCTGGAGTGCCTGTCAGACCCGGAGGGCTGTGTGCGCAGAGCAGCCAGCTTTGCAGTGGGCAATGCTGCCTGCCACGCATCCTGCCCGGTGGGGACCCTGGGCAGGGCTGTGCCCACGCTGACCCGGCTGCTGAGTGACATGCAGGCCAAGACGTGCTGCAACGCGGCCCTGGCCCTGAGCAACCTGGGCCAGCGTGGGGCAGAGATGCAGGATCTGCTGATCCAGAACAGGGCCCCTGAACTCCTGCTGCAGGTGACCTGCCAAGACCCACGGAAGATCGTGCGGGAGGGAGCCCTCAAGGCACTGCAAGGCCTCAGCCAGCACCCTGGGATCCAGCAGGTACTGCACGGGGACCTCGGCTACTTTGGGGGACCTGACGGAGTTGGGGGGACAAGGATCATGCTGGTAGGTGACTCCTGTCCCTCTCTTGGCTGTGCAGGTCCTGCTGTCCCTCAAAGCCACCGAGAGGCTGGCCGCGCTGGCCCGTGGCAGCCCCCGGTCGCGCTCTGCCTGCCACTGCGAGGTGCTCTTCCGCCGCCAGTGCGAGCTGCTCCTCCGCCGCCTCGCAGCTCTGCCCGACCGCGTGGGGCCCAGCCCGCTATCGCCGCACACCGGCGCTGAGCGGTGACGCTCGGGCATCCCAGGACGGCACCCACGCTTCCTTCGTCCTCCTCAGGCTCCAGCCAGACCTTCCTTGGAACACGCGTCGTCCCCCCGAGGGGGACTCCATCCGGCTGTCTTTACCCAGGGTGCTCCCCGTGGGAAGCCGGTCCTGGAACAAATGCCCGTTCCTTCAGAAACCGCCCACTTCCCCGCAGCTCCCTGAGCCGCGCCCGCGCCGCCGGGCTGCGCTACGCCGCCAGGCTCCGCCGCGCCGCCAGGGGGCGGTGCACCCTGCGGCGCGGTGACTGCCGGGAGCTGTAGTCACGTGGGCCCGCCGGCTCCCCATGGTAACAGCGGCGGCTGGTCCGCGGGTCCGGGTGGGCGGTGAGTACGGCGGGGCTGCCCCGTGGAGCGGGGCTCTCCTCTCCGCGGGAAGTGTGTGTCTCCCCGGGTGGCACCCTCAGGTTTCCCCTACCCGGGCGTATGGCTCTTGGATCCCCCGCTGCCTCCCTGGCCTCTCTGCCCCACAGCCGTGCCCGGGCACCGAGGAGGTACCTCGCTCCACCCCAGGCCTCCTCGCGGGGCTCGCCATGGTCTTGCCCTGTGACCCCGTGAGGCTGGGGAGGCGGCTCGGGATCGCTCTGTGGCGAGACGTGGTGGGGTTGGCGGCCTGGGCGGCGCTTCGGGGGCAGGATTGAGCATCCTGGTAGCACCTTTGCCCTCGAAGACTTTCACCGGGAGAAACGAGACAGAGAGCACGTTCTCCGGGCGAGCGGCAGGGAGGAAGAGCTGGCTCCCCAGCCAGCCGCAGCCCCAGGGAGCCTCTCCAACGGTGCTTGGAGTATCAGTGAGGATGGAGCTGGGATTAACCAGGCCCACGTGGAGAGCTGGGACAGCTTGGCTGTTTTTCCTTCCATTGGGGTCTTGGCTTGGCTTCTCTTGTGTAGTGAAAAGGAGCTGATGAGTCTGAAAGGTGAAAGGCAGAGCTGAGTTGAGACAAGCCTGGAGTATTTCCTGAATGCCTCCAGGGTTTGGGCAGGAATGAGGAGTGCAGCTGTGGGCAAGCCCTGCAGCACTGTGCCAGCCTCCTGTCTCCCTGCCGACCTGGCCTGTGGATGTCTCATGGGAGGCAGAGTTCACAGAGCTCCACATCAAAACCCTGCCTATATGATTCCCTGAGATGGGGCTTGTCTTTCTCATTGTGGTGTGCTCCTCACAGAATGGGCAGATGATATCTAGTGACTCCTGGACAGTTTGGGGGAATTTACAGCTAATTGTTGGCCTTATTATAGTTTTATAGAATAGTATTTCCATTATTCTTACTGTTTGTACCCAGAAGATAGTAGCACTTGACTGTCCTTTTGTTGCTCTCTTGCTGCAGTTATGAAGTTTTGCGTTAAGGAAAGTTTGTTTGGCAAAGTGTGTTGACAATTGGCCCCTTCCATACCTCAGTTATGCCTGGGGTCCTTCTGCACAGCAGGGATCAAATTTCGAGGAGGAGCTGAGGGGATAAATGTCACCATCCCCAGATAATGATGCCTGTGTGGAGATTTTGGTCACTGACACAGGCTGCTGTACATGCTGGGGGCTTTGGCTGCTGTACCAGCCTGGCAGGGTGTCACTCCTTGACATTTCCCGGGTTCCTGCCATGCATCAAGTCTGGGAGTATTTGGCAGCTTCTTCTCACTTTGAATCTGTGTTTCTTCTCCACTCCTGAGCTCTGAGAGATTGCTATATGGAGTGAGAGTTTTGCAGTGTCTTCAGAAGAATTTTTCCCAGCTCTGTCAGGATGTGGAAAAGTCCTCAGCACATGCTGATGGACAAACCTGGGAACCTTTTCTTCCAACTGCAGATACATTTCAGTAAAAAGTATCAAGAACAGAGGATGGACTAAGAATTTATGTGTCTTGAACTGATTGGGTAGTTCTTGTCTCCTTGCTATGTGTTGATATCTTACTCCAAATCCTTCACTTTTATTTTTCTACTAAAATTTAGTATAAAAATAGTAAAACTATTTTATTTTTCTGCTAAAGACCAGCCTGCCTAAGACCAGATGGAGCTGTGCTGACTGCCCTCAGTTCCTACACTGGTGACCAAACTCTTCCCAGGTCTTGCAGTGTAATTCTCCTGTACCTTTTCTCCCATCATGAAGCTCAATTGAAAATGCTGTCCCTTCAGTTTGGATCTTCAGGAATGGGCTATAGACCTTGATGAAAGACTGTTAAACATCTCATGGTTTAGCGTGCTGCTTTTAGCACAGAGTGGTTTCCCTGCTCTTGTTTATGTTGCAGTACAACTGCTTCTGTAACCCATGTGATGAGAAATTACAAATCTGGGATGGGACCAAGGGCAGACACTTGCCAGCTTCACTACTGGGGAAACAGAGCATGGTCCGCTGTCACTGCAGCACGCCTACTTCAGAGCCTGAGGAATCTGCCAGGGAGAAAAGCTGATATCCTTTGACAGCAATAGGAACTCCATGCTCTGCACTGTTTGCCCTTTACTGTGTCCCCTGCACTGTCTGGTCACAGCCAGGTCAGCCCTCCCTGGGTGAGCAGTGAGCCAGTCCTTTATATTAGGTGCCCCTGGTGCACTCAAGCTACAGCCCTGGATTTTCTGCTGAATTATCCCAGAGTCCCTCACCTCATCTGGCACTGTGCTTCAGTGCCCTGAGAGTGGTGGTAAAGTCCCTTGTGAAGTCAAACACATGAGCCTTCGGTCCCGGCGCAGCCTGTGTGTGCATGGGGGGAGACATTTGCTGCAGCAAAGGGTGAGGTGGTGGCTGAATTCCAGTTTTCCCATGGCTTGGTCCAGCACCCTGCTATCCCTAATGTCCGCCTCCAACTCAGGAATGGGAGCACACTGGAGCTACTCTGTTTCTCTTGCAGGGCAGTGCTCTGCATAGGTAAAGAGTCACTTTGGGCAGCCATACACTTTTCATGCTTCCTCTGTTCAGTGTAGAGTGGAGTTCAGCACCGCAGCTGTTGAATGGAAATGACCAGCCCCAGCACAAATGCTGGGCACAAAAGTAATCCTGGGATGCAGGTGGAATTTGCTGATGCATCCTCACAGAAGTTGGTTTCTCACTGGTGTGAGTGGCCAAGCAAAAACTTGGTGTCTTGATTAGGACAGAAACTGCTTGTCATCCTCTGGATTTGCACACAAAATGTGGTTCTGCAAGACTGATACTGGAGCTCAGTGGGAACAGCGATGCTTAACTGTGTGGCAAAGCAGCACATCAGGCTGTTGGTCTCTGCACCACTGGCATTTGTCTGGTGGCTAAGCTGTCTCTGAGCTGTCTTGTCCTCATGGATGACTTCTGGTGGCCAGCAGCACCCTCTGCTCTTCAGCTTGAACTTGCTGGTAGCCTCAGGTGCTGCTTTGGCTCGGTATGTGACTGCACTGGAGGCTGCATGTTTCTTGGAACTGGTGTAGGGGAGAGAGAGCTGTTTCTATGCTGTTGAAACACAAGTTTGTACCCAGCTACTGGGTGTTGGAGCAGCTTTACGCACTCAGGTGGTTTCAGATCAATGGTGTTGTTCAAAGTTTTAAATTTTTTGAAGGGATACAAGCCTTTTTTTTGAAATGTATCTTGGTTTTAAAATCTGTTTGTTTTGCATTGTATTTAACTTGCTTGTTCAAGCTTTAATCAAAAGCCCCAGAGTTGTGAGTGAGGAACTTGGTGTGAACTCAGGTCTCATTTAGAAAAAGATGTTATCCTTTTTAATAATGAAAAACAGAAATTGCACCCTGCAATGGCATAGAAGACAACAGCAATTGCAGTTGTCTAACCTCCCCTCCCTGTGACTTTGGGCTGTGTGTGGCTGACAGCACATTATCAGGTCAGCTTGTGGTGCATATACTTAAAAGCTCTTGTTATTTTAAGTGTGTCACCAATCTGCGTTTAAAATAACCTCCCCAGCCAAACTCCTCTAACAGTGGGATGATGTGCACACCCGGGCTCTTAAGGTCTTGCCCTTTCCTGTTTGGAACAGGACTGTGAGGAGCTGCCGCGCTGCCATTAGAGGAGCACAGGCCACAGGGGGGCTTGGGCTGGAAGAAAGGATTTTGACTGACGCATACTGGGGTGCGCAGAGGCCCTGTGTGCCTGTGATGTGACATTCGTACAGGCTGTGGCAGTGCTTCAGCTGACGTCCTGACACTTGCGAGCAAGCTGTGCAGCAATAAAGGGTGCTGGCAGAATAATTGTAAGCAAATGCAGCTGTAGGGTCACTCCAACAGTGACAACTTTGGCCTCTGTGTGTCAATAAGTCCAAGCCAAAATCCATTAATTACTTGGTTGGGTCTGAATTCCAGCCTGGCCAGTTCACCCAGGGCTTTTCCTAGCTCATGTTTCTACAATAAAATTTCAAGAGTGTAGTTTTATTGCCGTTTTGAGATGCAGAACAGATTCCAGCTCCTTTGTCATAGCGTTAGGTTGGCAGAACTAGGGCTTGCATCAAGCTGTGACCTTTGTCCACCCCAAAACTCCAAGAGAGTTAAATATAAAGGGAAAACTTCCCTGACTGGAAACCAGTAGGGATTTACCCTGAGGCAGGTGACATTGTTCCTGCCCAGAGCCACAGAGATGTGGCGGCTGCTGTCCTGTTGTGACTACAGCCTGGCATGTGAAGGTGGCCTCCATCTACCAGATCTCCTGGATGCTCAGCAGCTGCTTTGTCAAGCTATCCTTGCACTAAGGATGGGAGACAGTTTTCAGGTGGACATCTGAGGTGGCTCTGCTGGCATGCAGGAGATAGGACAGAAGGTTGGCTGGGGGTAAGGACAGGTAGCATGGGCTGGTGCTGCCAGTCCGGATGCATCCTGACCTGCCCCGTGTGGGGTCATCTTCCTTTCATCCTTCCTGCCCCTATCTCTGAGCTCCTGTGTCCCCACAGGGAAGCAGTGGTGGTGACTAGCTGTTGGCTGGCATAGTCCTTACTTGAAAGCTGTAGTAAAGGCCCTGCTGCTTTCTTATGCAGCCGCTGCTTTCAGCACACCCCTCCCCTGTGCTGGCCCAGATACTTCTGCAACTCCGTGACAAAACTGCTCCAGATAGGGGCAAGCTCAGCATGTTCTCCTCTGCTACTATGGGGCTGGGTTGCAGTCAGTGTTAGCTAAGGCTGTGCCAGGGCCAGAGGTCCACCCTGGCAGCCACAGCTGCCAGCAGTACCCCCGTGTCTCTGTCAGTCACATCTGTGCTACCGTTGTCACTTACTCCAGATCAGGGTCACACATGGCTTCTGCTGGCATTTTCACACCTGTGTATAAGCTGACTCTAAGATTTACAGTCCTTGTTACAGCTTCATTAGGCCACATCACTTTTATTTTTACAGCAGGATGATCCACTGATAGCTGTAAAGCTGGGTGGAGATGAGGTACAGATGGTTTTCACTGCAGGCTGGTTTTGCAAGGTCATTCACAGCCGTGTAAGAGTGCAGGTGATGGCCAAGCTGGCAGCACATGTGGTGATGGCCACAGTGACAGACCCTCTAGGCTGGAACACTTTCATTCTCCTTGAATTTTAATTTACTCTTTAACACCTACATTCACTGGTGTGCTAGTGTCACTTTGTGGTCCAAGTGCATTTTCGAGCTGGGTGCATCTGGGGTGGGGTGGCGTGTGAAAGCTAAGCTTCATTCCCTCGTTTACTGCGGGAAATTTGAGCTGGGCAGGTGGCGGCATCTGAGCCACAGCTTCTTTGCTCTGTGCTAATCACTGTGAATGTCACAACACAGCCAGGTTTGCTGCTGGGGGCAGATTGGGTAGCAGTTGAATAGTGTGGTGCATCTCGGTTGTGGGATTCTCTTCCCTGGGGCTTGGAGTCTCTCTAGGCTGCAGCTTCCACTGGGATGCAGGCGTCCTGTCCTCATCAGTTCCCAACATGACTGTACAAGTACTAACAAGCAGTACAGCCCTATGGACGTGGAGTGGGCTTGGCACCTTCCAGATTTCCTTGCAGAGCTTGGCAGGGTAGAAGGTCTCCTTGAGAATGTGTAGCTCCTTTGGGATCCCTCATGGGACGTTCCATCTCCTACATCCTCTGGCTGAGATGTTGCTGACCTGGTGCTGGAGACTGGGGCTGATCCACAGGTTGAGAACGTCTGGCAGGTGTAGGTCTGTCTGACCCAGTCCTGTGGCAATGTGAGCTGCTGTCATGATACTACAGAACAACCTCAGCGTCTCCAAGCTACACTTTAACTGCTGCATCTGAGGCTTGTCTTTCAGGTGAGAAAGGAGTGTGTATGTTCTTTGCAAGAAAAGTAGGAGTGTGATGGTTGATGCCCTGCTTATCCTTCCTTTTATACCTTTTTTTTTTTTTTAAACATGCAAGCATGTGAGAGCTGGAAGGTGGAAGAACCAGCCAGCCTGCTTGGAATACAAATTCCTATCGCAGCTGTATCCAGGGGCCCTGGAGGCATGTGTTAAAGCAATAACTGGCTTGTGGTTTGTTTTCTCTTTTCCCTTCTCCTTAGGCAAGAGGATGTTGCAGGTATGGTGCAATAGTTCATTCTAGGAGGATTCAGGACACTTACATCTGCCACTCTGTGGTCTGCTAGTTTGCTCCTTGCAGGAGACTTTTCTGTAGGACTGCAGTAAGGAGAAATGTACATGCACAGTACTGCCAGTCTCTGCTAGAAACCGAAGTGTTGATGTTAGAATAGCCCTGCATTTACTCCTTGCTGTCTTCTCAGTCCTGATCTCTTTAGGATGCCCTTAGCTCTTGCTGAGCTTTTCTATAAAAGTCAAAATCATGTTCCTTTTAAAAGCAAGGGCTGAGGTTCTCACCTAGTTGTGTAATGTTGTGAGCTGAAGCTTTAAGGAGCAGAGAGAAAAAAGCAGATGTTTTGGGGCTTTTGGTGGAGGCTGATGTTGGAGACAGAGACCTGTAGGAGTGGGCTCTAGCTGCTGTGTGGGTCCCAGGCAGGCAGCTTCTTATTGCAGACAGGGCTGCTGTGTGGGGTTGCTGCCCCATGGCCCTGGCTGGTAGTCAGGCATCCCTGTGTGTTTGCAGGGTACAAGCTTTCCTGCAGATGGCCCTCTCTACATTGTTCTTTGCATCCTATGGTTTCATGTGAGATGCCAGCTGTTCTTCGACTTGGTCTCAGGAGACTCTTGCTGAGTCTCCTGAATCTCCTGAGCAGCTGGGAGATGTGGTTTTCATCCTGCAGTAAAAGCAGCTCGCCCTGCTTTCCTTATGTGGCATTGGGCTGGGTGCTGTGCCCTGGCTGGGCAACAGTGTCTTCCATGCTGTCCTCTTGTTTCAGGCCAGCAAAGATGCTGCTGTAGATAACTGACTCACTTGTGCTTCACATGCTATGGCTCTACATGGCCTCTGCAGGACCAGACCATGCTAATCTGGGCCCCAAACAGCAGAATAACGTTTGGCTGGAGTCAGGCACCCTTCCGGCAGGAAGACCTCAGCCGTGCTGGGCCTGGTGCCTTACTCAGCAGCAAGCGAAACCTATCTGGAATTTAGAGAAGAGATATGTGAGTGCTTTCCAGTATCGCATCCTGCTGCCCTCAGGGATCCCTCTGCGGCAATCCTGCTGCTTGTGCTCGTCATCACTATGCCATGCACAGCCCTCTGAAGACACCCTCCAAAGCCCTTCACGTACTGGCTCTGTCACGGTAGGGGTGATGTCTTCCTTGCTGATGGAGCCCTGCCTGCTGGCAGAGGAGCGCTCTGGGACTGGGGTCAAAGACTCTGCCCTCAGCTCAGGCCAGCAGGCTGCCAGCTCCTATAGACCAGTGCTCAGTAACAATTCCTTCCTACAGTCAAGCAGTGCTAAAGTGCCTTTTCTGCAGTCACTGAAGATCAAAAAGGTGGAAAACACCCCGAGTTTTCCTGCTGCCTCGTGGTCCCATTCCATGGACAATGGAGACAGCTTCCCTAGCAGCCTGATCAAGACAGCACCGATGAACAGCAACCTTGTATCAGAGCAAGCCACAGTCCCCTCCCTTACCCCTGTGCCAAGAAGCGTGATCCTCAGGAAGGACCAGTGCTTGTGGGAGGATGCTAAGGGGAGACTTCACAGCTCAAAAGAGAAGGAATCAGAGAAGAGCCTCTTGAAGGCTGTGCAGCAGCTACCCAGTCAGGCTGCCACACACAAGGGCTTTGGGTACCAAGTCGAAAGTTCTGGCCTTATGAACGTGGGCAGCCTGTCCAACTGGAACAGAAGGAGGAGGCAGCCCATTGGAGTGCAGATCATCCAGAAACAAACCATTTCCCCCCCAAACTTGGATCTGGGGAGCTATCGCCTTAACAGTAACTTGAGCCTTATGAGCACCTGTGATGCCATTGCCCACACTAAGCAGATCAGTGTCTGTCCCTTGGCCTTGCGCACCGGCACTCCTGACTCCAGCACCAGCCGCTGTCCTGTGGGCATGCTGAGCTCTCTGTCTGCTGGGGACTGGGTAGCGAGAACAGAGCCTCTGCTCTTCACTGCCATCTCTGAAGTGGCAGCACAGGTGTCCACCATCCAGCTGCAGAAAGAGAAGGCCCAGGCTGTGGTCCCAGGAAAGCTTAAGTAAGTAGAGACAGGAGGAGGAGGGAGGCTGTGGCAGGATGTGCCAGGCTGGCTGTTGTGTCTGTGTGTGTTGGGACAGGATGCACTGTGGGCAGTATGGGGTGGCCATAAGGATAACCATGGGCTGTGTCCATGAGCAAAACCCAACTATGGCATCCTGGTGGGTGGGGAGCCTTCCTGCAACCCCTAGCTCGACGCAGGCACTTGGGATGGCTTGAAGCCATTCCACCTTCTCCTTCAACCACAGCATGGAATTACTGTGTGGCACTTCTAGCTTGTTCTCTGCAGTCAGGGGGCCCTGCCTGCAGTGGTAAGCTCTGCACATGTGTTGAATAAAGCATAACTGTTGAGCCAGGCCCTCCTAGTCAGAGACATGGGTTCATAAAAGAACACAGAGCTGATACAGATACAGAGGGCTCAAGGACATGGAGCTCCTGCTCTCCTGGTGGGAGAGGGTGTCCTCATTCCTCTTCTTTCTAGCTGCTCTGGAACATGTTCCTCCTTAGCATGCTCTGGGGCCTCTCCATCTTGCTAGCTTGGGATGAGTGCTTGTACATCAGCACTGGAGAGGACAGTGCCCTCACTCCCCTGCCCACATTATCTCATGCTGCTCCATGGACATCTGGGATTTTTGGCCCCAGAAAGCATGTGCCATTTCTTCTGATGTGATGTCCTTTGTCCCAGTGCTACTGCTGGGAAGTTGCTGCTGGAACTGAGCCATCCCCAAGATGAAGCAGAGGAAGAACTTCCTGATGGCCTGGACGAGAGCTGTAGTCAGGAGGAATATGAAGACAGTGAGTGCTGGTTCCCCAGGGAGGGCTGTGCTCCATGCCTCAATGTGGGGAGTGCAGGAGCTGTCTGGGAGCTGGGGGGTGAGCATATCTGCCCTCCTGTCTTACATTCATGCTGTCATTTCAGGATGTGCTGAACCCAAAAGTGATGTAACAGCAAGGAGGAACTGCATGGGTTCCTTTGGGGAGCAAGCTAGGGTTCACCACTGTCCTCCAGAAATTACCCATCTCCTCTCTGTGCAGGGCTGTCAGCTCTGCCCCCTTCCCTGTTTTATACAACACCAATTAGTGGGCAAAACCCAGGATCCAAGAATTTGGGGCAGCTGGAAGGTTCTGTCCCCTGGAGCATTTGCTTTCTCTCTTCCCTCCCTAACTCTGTGTGCATTCACTCCTCATGGAGACAAAACTTGAGTTTGTTCCCTCCTTCAGGTGACTCGGATGGTTCCTGTGATGCTGATGTGTCATCCAATGGTTCCGTGACTTCTATATCCAGGTTAGTAGCTGTAAACAGTGCATTGAAATTGGCATATTTGTCCAGATTTGTTCCAAGACCTGAGGGAATGGCCTGAAGTTGTGTCAGGGAAAGTTTAGGTTGGGTATTAGAAAAAGGTTCTTCACCCAGAGGGTGGTTGGGCACTGGAAGAGCCTCCCCAGGGAAGTGGTCACAGCACCAAACCTCACACAGTTCAGGAAGCATTTGGACAATGGTCTCGGGCACATGGTGTGACTTTTGAGAATGGTGTAGTGCAGGGCAGGGAGCTGGACTCAGTGATCCTTGTGGGTCCCTTCCAACTCAGCATATGCTGTCATTCTGTCATCTTTGCCCTCCATGGTGAGGTGGTAGCATGTGAGGTAATGGAGTGAAGGTAAGAACAGATGTCCCAGCCAAAGCAAATTTCCTTGCTACCCTGCAGACTAGAACTACCTCTCTTGCTACAGGCAGGAGCCTGTAAAGTGCTAAGGGTGCATCCACTGCAGCAAAACAGGGGTCTTAATTTCACTGGCACTGCCAGTTGTTGGATTAAGTTTACTGGATTAAATTGTGCTCTTGCAGTGTCATTGCCTGGCAGCTGAAGCAGAGTAGAGGTGTCCTGGGCCAGAGATTGCAAAAGCTCCTTGGAATTTCATGTCTCAGCATTGCATCCTAGAAACAAGTCCTGGAGTCTGGGTTTTTCTTTAGATTTTGGGAGAACCTTTCTCTGAGGAGTTTTGGTCAGCCTGGGGTTATCTGAGCCCTGCTTCCATGACTCCTAGCTGACCTTTGTTGGACTACTTCTTGCTCATGCAGTAGTGGGAGCTGGTCTTGCACCAGGGCTGCCTTAGGCTTTGCTGTCTGCCTGACAACTGGCTGCTTCCCATCATGTCATCACTAACCTGGGAGACAAGCAAGGCTTTCTGTGAGCAAGTGTTGAGCCTTAGGGTGCTGCAGGGCTCTGGGTGTGCACATGTGGTTGTGAAAGTCCTGCAGAGGAGATGTCAACTGGCCCTGCAGCTGGTTCTGGGAGGATGTGTCTGGTTGGCCTTTGGGGCAGATGGGGGAAGCAGTGCTTGGGCCAAATGCCTCTTGCAGCAAGGAGGGAGGGATGTTGGCCACTTCTTTGTGCAGGCTGTGTGCTGGCCTGGCCTTGAAACCTCTGCAGCTGTCTCCTGCCTTCAGTTTGTTGTGAACAAACCAGTTTTGTGCCTGAGAATGTTAACCAGTATAATCCTTTGCCAATTAACAGACTTTTAATTATTGATTCTGGTACTGAAAAAAAGATATACAAGGACTTAGAGAAGTCATCTTCCCCCATCCTGGTGTCCAAACCTTTTGCCACAAGCTATGCTCAGTCCCTTCAGTAAGGCAAACGGTGGCCTACAAGATTGGGGATAGTGTGTTGTGGTTCCTTTTCTTTTGCTGCTCTTTGTTCCTTAGTGGGTTGCTGTGGTGTTGCTTCTTCCGCTGACTGCAGTGGCATATATTTGAATATATGCTCATTGCAAACTCTACTTTTCATTTCATCACAACCTTAATAGTTACATTACAAATTCTGCCCCTCCTTCCAAGTATTGGGGCATGCTGTGGTAAGGTGTACATACAATGGGTAAAACTCCATCCCTCTTCCCTGTAACACAACCAAAGAGGGTTGCAATGGTTAAATCATCTCTATTATGATCTCCACCCCTTGTTCCCTTAGACAAAGTTATAGAGTTTGTCACATAAAGAATGCCACTGCTTGCCCCAGCAAATCACAAACCCTACAGTGATAACTTGGCATATCCATTCATTGCGGCCTCACCCTCCCATTGCTGCAGACTGAGTTACTGACCTTAGTGCCCATTGCTTGCCCCACATTGCAATGATGGTGTAAATTCCTGATACCCGGATTAAGGCTCCTTCTGGCTTCCCCCTTCCTTTGTTACTTTTCACTTTTATCCAGCTGCCTACTGCTTCATCTTTCCTAGGAATCTCATCGCATGCCTGGCCCAGCCTGCTGAGGCTCAGGACAAAGTGCTCAAACCAGCTCTTGTCTGCAGTTTATTCCCTAATGTGCCTCCAACTATCTACTTCAGTACTCGGGATGAGACAGGTGAGCCTGTTGTTGTACAGGGTGAGAGTGGCCAGCCCATTATTAGGGAGCAAGTGATGCCAGCACACAGCCTGGTGCTGGCTGGCTGTGGCTGCCCTGAACCTTTCCCATGATGAGACCCAGCACTGCTGCGAGATCCAAGGGAGTGGAGTAAATTGCGCTGCTTCTGTAGTCTGGAGCAAGACTCAGGCTGCCACTAAATGTTCCAGTGTCCTGGATCTCCCCCAGCTCTGGAGTCTTCTGTTCCATGATGGTTCTGCAACAGGGGCTGTGCACCCTCCTCTACAGGCCTGGTGCCTGTGCAGCAAACCATAAGAATTTTGCAGCTGTAGAAGATCCAACTATTGTGTTTGTTTTCCTTCAGTCCTTAACTTTTTGCCTTCCTAGTGGAAAAGCTGCCTTGGGAGCAGAGGAAGCTGCTGCGTTGGAAAATGTGCAGACTCACACCTAGCATAGTGAAGCAAACCATTGCCCGGTCCCACTTCGTAGTTAGCAAAAGTAAGTTGGGGGATGCAACATTGTGTCCTTCCTTGCCTCCCGCCCATGGGCACCAGGAGGCAGAATGACTGGGAAAGAACAGAGCAGAAGCAAGACAGGCTTGGCACTACAGGATGCTGGGTTCACGTTTTTGCTTGTCTGACTGAAGTATCCAAGGTCTGTGGGTCTTGGCAGGGTTTGATCTCCCTCTTGGTTTGCCCCTGGCATAGACCCCAAGGACTTGCTTCTGGGCTGTCAGGAGCTGAGGCAGATGTGGGGCAACTTTGCTCTGCTTTGCCGCTCTAAAGAGGCTGGCCCTCATCTAGTGCCAGGCCAGCACTGCTGCTCCTTGTCCTCCTGTACTGAGGAGGAAGCCATCTTCTCTGACCATAGCCAGAGTTCTCAGGGTTGGGAATCTTGTCACTGAAGAGATGTGTAGGAGAAGCGCTGAGCATTTTCAGCTGTGATCCATACTCTGGAATGTGATCTCTTGGAAGTATTTATGAGGTTCCTGCATGTATCAGAAGACCTCTGCACAGACTGTTTTGGGGCTATAATGAGACATGGAGGGCAGAGAAAGTCCTAAGAAGTTTTGATATCCTACATGTGCCTCTGCAGTGCAGCACTAATTAGCCAGCTGCTTCATTTGCCAGCTGTAAAGCAGAGAAGTCAGGGTATTGGGGAATTAAAGCCATTGTTTTGACCCTGTACCTCTTCAGGTCCTTGTAATGGTCATGTTTGCAAAGATATGACCCGCTTAGTTAACTGAATGCCACTCACAGCCCTTGATCTGGCAGCTTTGCAGTAGCCAGTATGAATGTTTTGTGCTGTAGTTGTGCAGCATCACAGGCGCGCTTCTGCTAGCCCAAGGAGATGGACTGCTGTGGGTTGAGAGGGCATTGTGCGTGGCAGGGTACCTGATCATAGACTTTCCTGTTTTTCCTGCAGAAAGTGACGACTGGCTGGGTTGCTGGGGCCCCCACATGAAATCTCCTGGCTTCAAAGCCATCAGGGAGCACCAAAAGGTAGGCAATGTTTTGGGCTGACCTCCTTCACATACCTGGAGAGTGTCTTGGAAGCAATTTGGGTGCTCCTCAGGGCCAGGTGTTTGCTGTGCAGGCTCTCCCTGCAGTGTCCCTGCCAGAACTGGGTGATGAGTCCAAGAGACAGGCATAGCTGGATGAGCATCTCTGCTGTGAGGGTGTCTCTTGTACAGACTGAGGCTGTAGCCAATTTGTGTTTATTTGTGAGTTTCCCTAAATTCACTCATTGCTGCTTAAAGCAGTCCTTCTTCTGCCAGAACTGAGGGGTAGGGACAGTGCCCTCCCTGCCAGTGCAGCAAAGCAAGCGTACATTATTCAGATCACAAAACAGTCAGGTCTGGCTCATGGCTTGGGGAGCCTGCAAGGGATCAAAGGTTCAGTATCTGTCACAAGTACATGCTTGTTCTGGAGAGCTGTGAAGCTCTAAACTATGTGATTTGTGCCTGCAAAGCTTCAGGAGCAATTGGAATCACTTTGGGTGCAATCCTGGGAGGGGAGCAAAGAGTGTCACCCTGCACTGTATTCAGAAAGGATGTATCCTGTGCCCAGGGAGCAGGATGGGGTGGGGAAGGAGTTGGGAAAGCAAGGAGATCTCATAGCATCTGTGTTCCTTTCCAGCTAAACCACTTCCCTGGCTCATTTCAAATTGGAAGGAAGGACCGTCTGTGGCGCAACCTGTTGAGGATGCAGGCTCGCTGTGGGAAAAAGGAGTTTAACTTTTTCCCTCAGTCCTTCATCCTGCCCCAGGACATCAAATTACTCAAGAAAGCATGGGAGGAAGGAACTAGCCGACAGAAATGGATTGTGAAACCAGTAAGTGTAAAGCAGAGCTCAATCCTGTGTCCTCTTATAGCCACAGGAAGATCTGATCCTTTCTTGTTTGTGTTTTGCAGCCCGCAGCAGCAAGAGGCATTGGTATCAAGGTAATCCACAAATGGAGCCAGCTTCCAAAAAGGAGACCACTGCTAGTACAGAGGTGAGTGAAGATAAAACCAGGTCCTACACAGCCTGGGACCTCTTGGCATCTTGTATCTCTGGCCAGTTCTGGGCCTATGCCACTGTGTGGGAAAGCAGAAGTATCTGATTTGCATCTGGAGACTTCTTTGGAGTCTGCCTGGGTGTTCTGCTGCTGGAAGTTTGGCTCTGCCATCTGCAGCTGGGCTTACTGGAGTGCTGCTGTCTCTGCGTAGATATTTGAGGTCTCAGACACAGGTTGGCTTCATTGACTTTCTGTAGATTTTTTCTGGCAGGTGGACAGCTTCAGTTCTGCTGTGATCTGGCTCCCACTGCTCTGTACTCTGGGGTTTGGCATGTTTTGAGACAAACAAACCTTATCCAGTTCACACAAACACAGTGGGAAAAGAAGTCCCAGGGAAGAGGTGGCAGTTGACAAAGATTTGTTCTTATCCAAATTAGAATGGTTCAGTAAGAGCCTCAGTGTGTATAGGTGTTGGTCAAAGGATTTTCTTTAAATAACAAAGTTCTCAATCTCCTTCCCCTTCTGCAGAAAAGTAGAATAGTTCATCTTGGTTTGAGGTTGATTTCTGGGAAGATTCTTGTGAGGGCAAGAAAACGGTAGTGTTTGGCAGACATGGAACTGTGTGTGTTTGCTTGTTTGTTCTCCCTGTCTCTTCAAAATGGAACTGAGCAGAAGGGAGCACTATTTAGGTGCTGCAGGAACTCCTTGTGAATGGGAGAGCTGCTCTTTCTCTCATTTTGTTTGTGATGTGATTAACATGGAAATGCTGTGCAAAAAGGCTTCTGCGTTGATCCCTTGTTTTGCCAAACCTTCTGAGTTGCAGGTTAGAGATGTTCCTGCATATGAAAATCATAACCCTTATGTGCTTACTTCCCTCTGCAGATATCTGCACAAACCCTACCTCATTGGCGGGAAGAAGTTTGACCTGAGGATCTACGTTTACGTCACTTGCTATGATCCCCTTAGGGTCTACCTGTTCAAGGATGGATTGGTTCGCTTTGCCAGTTGCAAGTAGGTTGTGCAGGAGAGCAGTGCTGGCAGCTGCCTGGGTGCCGAGGCATCTATGGCTGTGGTACCTGCCTTGGCTGGGGCAGGAGGGAATCATCCCCTATAGCGTAATGCTTAAATCTGCATCTTGCTTGCTTAAGAAGCAGTGTGGAAACACACGGGGTCGCTGCAGGTGACTGTGTTGAAAAGGAATGTGAGAGGATGCTGCCTACATCCAGCTTCCCAGTGCAAGATCAGCTCACTGTAAAGCAGTTCTTGAAATATGTTGTCTGTGCTTCATTCTGCATAAAAGCTGTCACACCAGAAACTGAGATATTTCTTCCAGTTTTCATTGCATTGCCTCAGGCTGCTGCAGTTCCATCAGTGCTTCTGCTCACTGATGCTCTGGCTTTTATTTCTTAAGGACATGCTGTCCTTAGGGAGGATGGGATGGCATTCCAGTGTCCCAAGGCAGCCTCTTCTGTCTCATATTTTGTCCCATCAGCTCTGGGCCTGTGGGGACAAAGAGGTCCAGGCAGCAGAGCTGGTGAATGGCTGAGAGTGGTCTGAGATGAGAATAGAGTCTGTGCCTGTCTTGTGGACCTCGGGACAGCTAGTTCAGTCTCGGATTCCTTGTGCTCCCCTTGCCTCCTCCAGGTACTCCTCCTCAATGAATAGCCTCAGCAACAAGTTCATGCACTTGACCAACTACAGTGTGAACAAGAAGAACACAGAGTACAAGTCCAACTCGGATGAGACTGCTTGTCAGGGACACAAATGGTAGGTGCTGCTTTTAAGGCACAAGGTAGCTCTTTCTACTTCCTGTTAAGTCAGACTTTTTTCAGTATTCTTACCCAAAACTTGAACTTGCTTTCTGTATCATCTGCTCCCACTTGGTAAACTGAAAGAGCAGAGTGATTTTAGCATGAGTTAGTGTCAATGGAATCTGGATAGTCTCCCTGGCTTGTGACTCATCTTGTCCACTGCAGCTTGAGCTGTAGTTGCTGTTCATCCTGCCTCTGGTCTGTGCTGTTCCCCACGTCCAATGCTGCATTCATCTCTGCTCATTCATCCCCTTCCCCTATTGTTGGGGTGATGGGATGTGGTTAAAGCAGAATCTGATTGGTTTTGCTGTTAGAAATTGAATGAGTAATTGTGATGCTTAAATTGGCTAGATGGGAGCTTCTGCCCCATCTCACTCTTGACTTGGCTGTGGAGACAGAGAAAGGGACAGCCCTGGCTCAGAACCGTTAATTTATATGCTACTTGGTGGGAGTAGGAGCAGTGATGCTATTTCTAGGCCTTTGGGAGGAGGGCTGCAGTCTTGCAGGAGTTCCCATTCCCTGCTGTCCCATGTTTGAATGGATGCAAGTTCCAGGCACTTGTTTCTGATTCCACAGTGGTGTTTGAACCCTTTTAAAAATAGTGCAGGATAGAGTTCTCAATCCTTGACCTGGGCAGGGCTACTGCACTTCAAGGGGAGCTGCAGAAGGTGTTTTGCTGTGGTCAGATTGCTTAGACCTGGGCCTGCTACACAGTGGTCTTCTCCTCCACTGGAACATTTAGCAGGGTCTGCTGCCTCCCAGCAGTTGCAATCGCGTGGGGGTGTGATTATGTGGGTTTTCCATACTTCAATGCAAGTCAAAGCTGGCTGCTTCTATGTTAAAGATAAGTGTGGCTGTAATCCACTCTATCTTGTATATAGGAAGTGTGACCTTTGGATTCTTGGCCATTAGCCACATGGTCTCACTTGAGAAATATCTGAGCATCCTTGGCTCAGTGTCAGGGTAGCTTACAGCACTCAGTGTGGTGTGGGAAACTCCTGTAAAAGCATAGATGCTCCCCAATACCATCTCGTTACCCACATTTTTCAGAAATGTTTTTCATCCCTGAAGCCTCAGTGAGCTGGCTTTAGCTAAAACATTTTTGGGGTCCCATTGGACTCCTGCTGAGCTCCTTTGCAGTGGTGAGGAGGAAGGCCTGCAGGAAGGGCAGGATTGCTGAGGACATGGAGGGGGAGGGAAGAGAAGATCTGGGCCTGACTTACCTTGCTCATGTTCTAATTTGGGACTATGCTGAGGGAAGTCTATGACAAATTCATGTTCCTAGTAGCTTGGGCCTTCAAGACCAGGGGCCAGGTTGGGGAGAGCGGCAACCAGGAACTGAGAGGTTTGAGGGTGTCAGGAGGATTGCTATGTCAGGGAAGAGTGTTGTCAGGGTTGCTCTCTGTTGCTTTCACTGCCAGCAGCAAAGGGCTACAGAGCTACCTCTGCTTTCTCTTTCCCAGGGCACTCAAAGCTCTCTGGAATTACCTGACCCAGAAGGGAGTTAATAGCGAGGCCATCTGGGAGAAGATTAAGGACATCGTTATCAAAACCATCATTGCGTGAGTCCTGGCACCCCTTGCTCTGTGTGTCTGTGAGGTGCACCCTGGCCCCCTTTAACTGTCCAGTCCCTTCTCAGCTTGGTCCTTTTGCTCTTAATTGATATGACATCGCTGCTGTTTGCTTCAGTATTTCTCTGTGGATCCCTCCTTTCATCCTGTTAGTTATTCTCATGCTGCAGTAGCTGCAGTGAGTAAATAGACCTTACATTTCCATGATCCGCCTGAAGGCCAGGAGGGTGGGTGTACCCAAAATTACCCAGCTTGCCACCTGCTCCCCTGCTTTGCCTGGGAACCTGAGAGAATGGTCCCTGGTGCAGGATGAATTTTGTATTCAGAGGTGGATGTTGCCTGACAGAGCAGGGATGCTCAGGATGCAGTGCTGGATCCACACGTGATGCAGCAGCAGCAACTCGCAGGCCTCTGTTGGTCTCTCAGCCCACCTGCTCCCACAGCACGTGGCTGCATTATGCTTCCAGAACTGTCAGCAGGTGCTGTGAACAGCCAGAGTTCTGCTGTCTGACTGTTGGAAACAAGCATTTTTTTTTCGGCTTGTAGATCTGAGCCCTATGTGAACAGCCTGGTGCAGATGTACGTGCGCCGGCCGTATTGTTGCCATGAGCTGTTTGGGTTTGATATCATGCTGGATGAAAACCTCAAGCCCTGGATCTTAGAGGTCAACATTTCCCCAAGGTAAAGCATATGTGAGCTGCAGCAGAGTGGATAATGGCCTTTCTTTTACTACAAAGTGAATCTGGCTTGTGATGTCCCTTGTACCCTGTGCTGAAAGACTGTGGGCTTTGAAGCATCCCTCTCCAGATTGCAGAAATCAAAGTCCTCCCTGTCTGTGAAAGCAACATTCATCTGCAGTTCATAAAGCTTTGCTGGGCATGCTCCAGCTAGAGCCAGGGAAGAGTATGTTAAAAAAGGAAGGCCAAGGAGGGATGTGTCTTGTAGAGAATGGGTGGTGGCAGAGATTTCTTTGCGTGGGCAGAAGCAATCAGCAGTTTCACTGCCTTGTGCACCATTCTTTGCTTCCTGACGGCACCCGGCCATGTGGTGTCAGCTGTGCGGGCAGGGCCAGGAGCTGCAGTAACTGAACATGGCCTCTCCTGCCTGTGACAGTGGGTGGGCATGAGCTGGACATGGAGCCTTGGTCCAACACAGGGCTCTGGGGATGGATTTGCCTGTTTCTAGCAAACTTGGGAAGACATGGAAAAATGAACTGTTTCTGATAGGAAGCTTCCCCTTCAAAGAGCTGTTGTCAGGATTTTTCAGTGTCTCATGGCTGGTTGTGATGAGGCAAGGGGCAAGCTGGTGTTTGTATCCCAGTCAGTAAGAACCCAGAGATTGATCTCAGGGCCATGGGGCTAGACACCTCCATTCTAGCACTCAGGCTGCTGTCATGCTTCCTCTCTGCAGCCTCCACTCCAACTCCCCACTGGATGTGAGCATCAAGGGCCAGATGATTCGGGACCTCCTCAACCTCGCTGGCTTTGTTCTGCCCAGCATGGACAGTGTGACCTCAGAGACACAGACAAGAAGTAGCTCTACCTGCAGGTCAGCCCCCTTCTGTCAGAGAAGCAGCTTTTTTCTTGAATGATTTCATCTGGGGGGCTGCTTGGAGCCCAGAAGATGCTGGCTTCTAGCTGTTGAGAGGCTGTGCTTGCTGGTGCTTCAGCTGTGAGTCCAAAGAACTTGCCTCACTGCCTGGGTATCTGGTTCCTCTGGTCCTCTTCAAGGCAGAAGGATTTATGCCCTCTCTGCAGGTTGATAGTTGGAAGTGAGGCCAATGTAATTTGTGCTTGCTCTGCTGTTAGTCAAGTTGTGCTCTCGTCCTTCCCCCTGCCAGAACTAATATGATTCTGGGTCTCACTGCCTCACTGTTTGCTTGGAGAACTGGGAGGCTCTGTTGGGGCTGGATCCACTTACCTGCCAACTTACCAGAACTGATGTGCTGCTGCCTGGAGCAAGAGAAGCACCTGTTATTTTACAAATGCTGGAGTGATCAGTTCTTTAGGCAGGACTGCTGGTGTCACATGGCTGGAGACCTATGGGTGGAGGTTTGCACAGTCTTACTTTGCAGCTAACATGACTGTTTTTTACAGAATGCTAATTCCTGGGTATGTGTCCAGCCAGGCCCCTAATCCTTCTGTGTTTCACCACAGCTAGGACTTATCCTTGGTTTCAAACCTGATGGCTGGAAGGAAACCAGTCTGTTTCCTGCAACAGAGTGGCTGCTGGCCATATGTCACTGAAGGATCAGCATGCTGGGAAAAGCACCAGCATGCAGTGATGTGTGGGCATGCCAAAAGATGGGACTCTTGCCCTTTGAGTGTCCTGTGCCTTCAGTGAAGGGAGAAGCTTGGAGCATGAGCCTGTTCCAGATGGGGAACTCTCACCAGCTCATCTGTGGTGCTTTGATCACATGATGGTTTGTGGCTTCCAGTGGAGGTGCTGAAGGGCAGGTGTCCTCAGAGGGCCCTGTAGGGGATTAAGTGGGTCCTTAACATGGTTCAGATGATGCATTACCAGATTTCTTGCATCCAGAGGCAAGCTTGTTTAACTGTATCTCCTGCCCTGGGAAGGATGTGAAGGGGTTTTTTTGCATATGGGCAGAATTCCAGTAAATCTGTATGTTCCCCAAGCACCATGCAACACAAACACAAGGCTCTGCTCTCCCTGTCTGGATCTGCACACAACTAATAAGTTTTTCAGCAGCAGAACAAAAAGGCTGTGTTGATAGATGGTTTAAAAGTATCTCCCAGATTCTGGCAGCCCCAAATGGTTCAGTTGGTGCTTAGAATAGTTTAGATGGTTGCTGGTCAGATGCTGCAAAAGGGCAGGATTTCCCATGGCATGTACATCTGGAGCTGAATTTAAGTCCTGAGAGTGCTTGGATGTTGCCAGAGGAAGTTTTTGATCTAAGAGTTCTCTTCTTCTTTATACAGTACCAGTACTGAGTACTTGTTACCCCCACCCTTGTGCTTGCTGTTAGGAAGCTGTGTTCCAAGTGGGATGCAAACATGAGATCCCGCCTGGCTTCATGTGCTGTGAATCAGGTCATGGTGTGTCCTTGACCCTCTTGCATCGTATGTGAGTGTGAGGTGATGGCTCACCTTTTGGGTGAAGGAACACTGAAATGTGTTAAGTGAGGAGCTGGCAGAATCCTCCCAGTTTCCCTGCCCACATCCTTCCTGGGTCCTTTGTTGATGCATAAGGCTGTGGGTTGATCTTGGAAATAATGAAATCCTTGAGAAAGGCTTCTCTCTTTCATGGCATCTTCCTGAGGGTGTCATTACTCTCTCAGAAGTTGCTGGGAGCTGCTCTGCCATAACAGGACTTTGCCTTCTTTGCTTTAATACTCTGCTGCCTCTCTTATGTCCTCAGTCTGGGCAGTGCTTTGAAGAAGCCCAAGCCAGTATCTGATCACATCAGAGCAGAGAAGATGAAGAAGGCCTTTTACTTGATGCAGAAGAAACCTGACCAGGTACGAAACAACCTCCTCTGTTACTTGCACCATCCTGCCAAACCCATGTCCCAGCCAGTCCCACATCTATCCCTTGTCCATGCCAGTCTATCTCTTGTCCCTCTTCAGATTGTGCCCCTCTCTGGGGTCAGCCAGATGTTGGGGTGCACTTGGGTTCCAGTGGGTTACAAGACAGTTGGTCAGAAATAAATTTGGTTTACTTAAGCCACTCTCTCATCTGTACATTAAAATAGGCTAGTGCTGAGGGGCACATTATCCACCAGTCCCCAAATGGAGTCTGAGCACTGCCTGTTTCTCCTCATGTCTCTGTGCAGCTCTTATAGCCATTGCCAGCTCACCCCATGCAGGTTAGTAGGGCCACTGGCTTTGTGTGCCTCCTGGTATTGTATGTAAAACGTGTTGGATGCAGAACTGGGGTTCTCTTCAGTTTTGTGCAGTGTTTGTGACACCATTGAACCTTCCTTCAGTTTCCATGTGGCCTGTGTCCCAGAGATCTCAGACACATGGAGACCTCTGCTTGAGAGACCCTTCTCCCTGACCTTGGGTTGCTCTTGTCTGCAGGATTTTTATTCTTCTGTCTTGGACATCCTGACTCCAGATGACGTTCGTGTCCTGGTGGAGACAGAGGATGAGTATTCCCGGCGCGGGCAGTTCGAGCGGGTGTTCCCCAGCCACATCTCCATGCAGTACCTGCGCTTTTTTGAGCAGCCTCGTTACTTTAACATCCTGGTGACCCAGTGGGAGCTCAAATACTACTTGAATAGACACAAAGGTAACTGCCCTCCTAAAGCCTGGCACAGCCACCTGACTCAGGCAGGCTGCCTGCCAGCAGTCGTGGGAGACTTCTGAGCTATGCATGTTGAGGGGGAGCTGCGTGCCTGCATACTAACCCCTAGGAAATGTGTTACCTTCCCAGACTGCTTCAAATATCCCAAAAAGCTTATTTGGAGTTGATGAGAGGTGAGGACTGTTCTGGTACACACAGCACCAGCACTTCTAGGTGCCCTGGGCATGAAGCAGGCTGGGATTTTGCCTTCATCCTATAGCTCTGGCCTCTTTCTGTATTTCTCTGCTTTCTTTGAGGGAGAAACACTGAAGTTGCTGGGCTTTGCTCCTGACAGGTGATCTGTGAAGGAAAAATTTGGCTTATTTCCTGGTCTCCTGCAGCTTTCTAATTGATGAAAAACAGTCAGTGTACAGATGGAAACTTTTCCTAAACAGTAGAAGCCTAGCTAATGTTTCCATCTTTTCAGGACACAATTCTGTATTTTAATAAAAAAATTATTCTTTAATGAGTCATAGCTGGGCTGGACCAATTCCTTCTCACCCAGGGTTGTCTCTATCGGGGCAGCAGTACAGGCTGTTTGGGAGAGAGAGTCAGTGAGGTCTAGCATGAAGGGTTAGAGAACATAAAAAGCGACTGTGGCTCAGAGCTTTCCATCCAATATCTGATTTAGATGGAGAAGCTTCTGGAGGAACTGGCCCTCCACTGCACTGCAGACTATATGTGTGCTCCTCACCTGGCTGTCAAGGAGAGAAAGAAGAAAAATGCTTTTGTCACTTTTCACTGGTGTTAAAGCAAATATCAAAGGGGTCAGTAACAGTCTTTCACAGAGAGATGGTAACATCATAGCCTTCACCAGCTGTGCTGTCAGCATGTGTCATCCTTTGCCTTGCTAATATCTCTGCTGGGTGATCTCCCATCAACTGGAAGAGAGATTCTGTCATCATTCTCACTGAAGTGCTGCCCTGAACTTTGCCACTCAGACAAGGGTCCTGGTTCAGTGCTTCAGCTTCCCCAAAGAAGCCAAGCAAGCAGATTTGTTCTATCCCATCATTGCTCTTCACCTCTGAGCAGAACCCAACCTTCCCGTGTCCCTGTTCCCCTGTGTTGCATGCAGCACTCCTCTTTCCCTAGCCAGTAATGTGCAAAGCCCAGGCTGGTGCACAAAGCCAGGACAAGGCATCTGAGCCGTCCTGCTCTCCTCAGCCCCCAACACGTGGGGTTTTTTTTACAAGGTCCTGTGGGTTGCTGAAAGGTCACCAAGGAACAGGCTTTGGACAGCAAGGATTTCTCCTGGTATCTTATAGCAAACCACAGTAATCCCATCTGGACAGCATCAAGTTCCTAGCCATTGCTCTGCTGGTTTTTAATTCCCATAGCTTCTGCTATGACCCTAAGGCTCTTAAAAAGAAAACAGGATGGCAGTAGTCCTGTATTTCTCAATATTTCTGGGTTAGCCAAGAGCAGGATGCTTGGCTGTAGTGGGGACAGCTAGCAGGAGGCCCTGGAGGAAGCAGAGCCTGTTCAGTGCGGTTGAACACATGACTGCTTCAAGATGACCTTGCTGAACTCTGGAGCACCATGTCTTGTGTGTGGTGAGAGGAATTCTCCATACCAGTTGCACCAGTCATGAGCTTGGCCTGTGCCAATCTTGCCCTCTGTCAGGGATGAAGTCTCAGCCCATGTCCAGCTCGGGATGGATCCCTGTATGGAGGAGATGATGCACTGGGATGCTGCAGCTGATCAGTGCTGTGCAAGGAGGAGTTTCCTGAGCTGCCCTCCTCTGGGAAAGGGCTTGATGACAGTAAAGCTGTTCTACATTTGCACTGTAAGAACTTTCACCGGTGCAGCCCAAATCAGGTGCTGCTGTCGGCAGGCACCAGGCTCAGGGGGACAGCCAATCTGGTCTAATTCGGCAAATCCTGTGTTGCCCCAGTTTCCCTGTTTCGCTGAGCCTGCTGCACGGAATGTCTTGGCTCCCTGGGAGGAAGGCAAGCACTGCAGCAGCCCACGCACTGATGTTTGCTAGTACAAAGGGTGAACGCCCTTGGTTTACCCTGTTTGCTGGCGTTCAGGCACGTGTTCAAGTAGTCATTGCATAGCATGTTCTGTGTGGTCAGTGCAGCATATTTGCATGCCCCAAACTGGGAAGGCTTAACTCTCTGCAACCCGGGCTGTTTGTTCTCACTTCTTGTCTTCTGTCACTTCCCAGGTCTGGAGCTACTGAAGAACTGGTGTGTCAAAGGGTACCACACTGGGGCAGGGACAGATTTGGCCCAGATGGTGCGTATAACTGTGGGTAAGGTAGGCAGAGATAGTTGTTTACCTGTGCAGAGCTGGGTAGAGAGCCTGCTTGTTATGCTTGCTCTGACTCCTGTCTTACCTGTTTGCCTTCTTCCCTCTTTGCCAAGGCCTCCAGGAATCTGGAAAAACCCATGCTGCCCTATTTCCCACAAACATGAAGTCATGAGCAGTGTATCAGATCTGCAAGTATTTTGCATCTGAATATCCTTGGGTGCACTAGGCACAGCCCTACATATTTGACACCTGTCCTGCCTATTGTTCCCCTCTGCAAGGGAGTCATCTCTGTCTGTCACTCCTGTGCCTTACAGCAGAATGATCCACTGAAAGAAACCCACTCTTTTGACCTCGAGATGCTCTACTCCCACTTTCAACAGAGGGATTCATTAGGCAGAGAGCAAAGATTGCTCTGTTTGCTATTCTGGGAACAGTCTGGTGGCAGTGACAATGCGCAGTAGTGAGGCAGCTCTAGCTGAAGCTCTCTAGGGCAGGCTATGGCAAAGCACAGCAGGCTTGAGGAATTTTTGCCACGACTTAAATAGCCATTCTGTTGTCTTTCTCTCCTCCCACAGTGGTCGTTGCCAAAATCATTCTTCCTCCAGAAGAACTGCTTCAGCAAACTGGAACTGGGCAGACTGGGGTGAGCTTGCACTGGCTGTAAAGTTCATGGTATTCATTGTGTATCTTTAGGACTGGTGTCCTGGTAGAGAATTAGCAGCCCAAAAAGCAGCTTTGTTTAAGGGGAGAGGAGCAGGTTGGTTTGCAGGCTCTGAAGCCTCTGCTCTCTGGAGAGCCAGCAGATGGGGCTGGCATGGTATCTGTGCAACATGGTATCTGTGCAACTGGGCATGTCTCCTTGGCACTGTACACCCAGCTTGGATGGGAGTGAAACTCAGAATAGCCAGAGTAGGTGATGTTTGGAGCTGGTCATGGACAGAACACATTGACAAGATATTCCCCCCATTGGAACCTGTGTCACTTCTGTGGGCATTGGCTGCAGTGAGGCCTCCAGGTCTGTTGCACTCTTCCAGCTTCCCTGAGCAAAGCTGGGATGGTGACAGCTTCCTACAGAGGTGGAGGATCGGAATTTGTCTGGGTGAGCCAAAGTGAAGGGGAGGCACACCCCTGGTCTCTGGTGCTAAGGGAAAGGACATCACTGTTCCTGTGCTGAGGTCAGGGTGGAGGTGGGTTTATACAGGGAGACCAAGCTGTGATCCTAAAGTCCCATTGATGCTGGGATACCTGTTGGGGTGAGTGGTGCTGCCTGGGATGGGAGATGGAGTAGGTGAGCCTGGCAGCCCTATCTCTGAGTCCATGTGTCATGATACTGCAGATGGTTATTGCACCATGGCCCTTTTGATCCTTTCTCACTTAGCAGCTTGAGGTCTCCTTTTTCCTGCAGCGCATGCCTCCCTTCAGCTGGTGAGGATCTCACAAGATGCCTGGAGCCCAGTCCTAGTCCGAGCTTACCTCTCAACAAGTGCACTGGTGGAGCAAACCAGAGACCTGCTGGCTGCCTCTCTGACACCGCCCTGGTGATGTGACCACGCAGCCACTGTCCCTCCCTGGGGACACATCAAGCTACCTCAAAGGAAGAGACAGGAGCTTGCTCTGTATAGCAAGGACTGTGGGAGCCCCTCACACTGCACACTTGCTTGTGGGGCTGGTTTTTCAGAGGGATGTTTTCCTGGGCAAAGGGGAGAGCTGTGTGACTTCAATTTCTAAAACAAGTGGCAGAACCTGAGGAAGTGGAGGTTCTCTGGTCTTTGTCCTAGACTGTTCTTAAAGCCTGATATGGTGGTTCCTTTGCAGCATGGGAGATGCCTGAGCCTGTCCTTCTTGTCCCCAGTCAGCATGGGCTGAGCCCTTGCTCACCTGTGTCTGTGTCCTGAGCTACTGGCAGCTGAGCCTGCTCTTGCCCTGCTGCAGCCTGTCCCCTGGAGAAAAGTCCCCAGCCACTACCCCACTCCGGAAGGGAGTAAAACTGACCAGTTTCATCCTTTCTGAAAGTGTGCCAACATCCTGCCCTCCCCTAGCAACAGGCTCTGTGGGAGACCTCAGGCTTGCACGTTGCAGGTCAAGAGACCACAGGTACCAGTGTGGCTCCAGTTTGTTGTGGGGGCAGTAGGGCTGCTGGGAAGGGAGCATCCTTCTCAAGGCCGTTGGCTCTTTGGTGTGCCCTGCAGCATGTGTGCATGGACTGCAGGCTGGTGCTCCTCTCCTGGGCTCTGCTCTCTATTTTCCCTTTGTTTCTCAAGGATTCCTATCAAATTTTAACACACAGCTGTTCTCCTGGTTCTCATCTGCCTCCCTTTCCCTGACCTCTTTGTGTGTGGTGGGAAGCTCACCTCTTCCCATGCTTCACTGACCTGTGGTACAGTCTTTTCCCAGTCCTTCCCAGAGCTGGGGGTAATTCTTGCTGCCCTATGGCTGGTAAGCATACCCCCCTGCATGGAGGAACAGCTCCCAGCATAACTGTTTTGATCTGGGGTCTGCCTTATGTCTTGGGAAGAATCCCGTGCATCATTAATCAAGGGCAACAGAGCAGTCCGGCCTTACAGGAGCAGTAGGGAGGGTTGGGTGTCCAGAGCTGGCCCTTGCTGGTTCAGGGTTCTGTCCCCCCAGCCTGGTAGGTGGATGCTGGGTGCTTGAGCAGATTCTTGGGACCCAGAGGAGGTGCTGAGCCTCATGTGTGGGCCCTGGGACTGGTAGAAAGCCCTTCCCTCTCCTCGCAGCCCACCATTTCCCAGCGCTGGGCCCTGTTTCTCTGGTCTCCTTGGTGACAATCTTATATCTTCTCGGCTTCGCTCCAGCACCTGAAAATAGCCTCCGAAAGTGGAGATGCCTGCTCCCTTCCCTGCTGCCAGTGCCTGCAATGGCCAGGCTGGAGCCAGGCTGCTCTGCACAGCACAGCTGTAAGAGCCTGGCCCCAGGGGCCTCTGCACCACTGCGGGATTCAAGGCCACCCTGTCAGCCAGCACCGAGGCTCCAGCGTCCTCCCTCCTCTTCCTCCCTGCTGTGAGGCAGCACCAGGGGGATTCCTTGTACCCTGCCATGGGCTAGTAGCCAGCTGTCCCCTGCAGCCAGACAGAACCCTGTCCCTTTGGCCTTGTAGCCACCAACCCTGTAGCTTGCCCGCAGCTGCCTCAGGCCAGCCTGACAGCCTCCCTGAAATAGAAAATGGAGCCAGGAGCAGGCAGAGGGCAAGCAGGAGGGGGTGGTCCCGCGGCAAGGAAGGAGGTTACCCCAAAGGTCGGGCTGCCCCTGCCGTGGGACCAGAGTGGCCTTGAATAGTTGAGTGGCAGCAGGACCCCGGGCAGGGACAGGCAGGGCTGGGCAGCGCCGAGGGCAAAGGGTTTGCATTCGCTCAGCCCATGGCTGGACCCAGCCGTTCTCCACCATCCCTGGGGAGAGGGGCACGCTGTACGCCCACCCCCCCCCCCCACCCCCCCCANGGGTTTGCATTCGCTCAGCCCATGGCTGGACCCAGCCGTTCTCCACCATCCCTGGGGAGAGGGGCACGCTGTACGCCCACCCCCCCCCCCCCCGCAACAGCAGCGAGGTGGAAGGATGGCGTCCCGACGGCGCAGAGCACCGCTCCTGGAGGACGGGGGCCAACGGAGTGGGGTGTCATTCCTCACTCTGCCCATCGCCCCCTCCCTCGGGTCCCCAGGGCCAGCGCTGTCCCCGGGGCTGCTACCACCCACTTCACCCCGGGGCTGCGAGGTGGTGTCTGTGTTCGGCCACCCCCCCCCCCCGGCGGTGGCGGGGGCACGGCTGGCATTGCTTACTGACACTCTATCTGCCAGGGCCACGCCAGCCGCGGGCCCAGAATAGCAGCGCTGCCCTGCAGATAGCATGGAGCGGCTCCGTGGCCCCGCCACGTCCCAGGTACCGTCAGGCCGGGTGGGGGTCCGGCCCGACAGACCCCCGCTTGGGGACAGGCCACCCCTGGGGTGGGGGAATGTGGGCGGTTGACGGGCCCCTTCCCACAGACATGCAGCCGTGGAGACAAGGACGTCCTTGTCCCAGCTGTGCCAAGCCCCTTTGGAAGGGTTGGGGGATGGTGGTGCAAGGTCTCCTCCTCGGTGTTGGCTCTAGGCTCCTTAGGAAGTGGTCCCTGTCCCTGTGCCTTCGTTATTTTAGGGTGGCTTGTAGACCTGGGCTCTGTCAGGCAGGTTTGTGGCCGGGGTTGCTCTTCCCTCTGCACATGCTTCTGTGTTACAGTAGGGTCTCCTGGAGACTGGGGGAACGGGTTCAGCCGTCTGGCCCCGTGGCCTCCCTTCTTCCTGGGGCTGCCACTTTGTTAGCATAATTTTCTCAGATGGACCTGGTCCCCGGGAGGGGCCAGTGGGGCTGACGAAGCTCTCGGCGTGAGAGGAAGCAAGACCGGGATTTACACCTTGGGATTGGGAGAGGATGGGCGCAGAGCCCCTGTGGCACATGCTGGGCTCCAACAACAGAGAAAGAAGGCGGGAGGTCCTGCCATCCATGCCCTGTCCTACTCTGGGGGACGCCCACTGTCACCCCAGAGCAGGACGACAAGCTGGGTGTACTGGACTGGAGTCACCATGGAGACTGCAGGCTCTGGGGGTCCTGGGCTGGTGGGGGGTTCCCGGAGGGCTGGGGACTGAGCCCAGCCCACATGCCCACCCTGAAAGGACAGTCCTCTTTTCGTGGCTTGGGTGGGCCAGAGCAGCTGGGTGGATGCAGGCAGAATCCATGGGTGGGGGAAAGGCTGGGTTGACTCCTGCTGACCCCTCCTTGCTGTGTGCCCTCTCAGGTGGCGCTGCTGGATGCCGCTGCATGCCCTGAGGAGGAAGGTGGGTAGCAGGAAGAGTCTAGGTGTGTAGGAAGGAGGACTGCCTTACTCGTGTGATGAGTGCATCGGTCCTCTGTCCACCCTGCCCATACCCCTCTCCTCAACTGGAGTGCGCCCCAGGCTGGAGAACTTCGATGCTGTGTGCTGCCGCTGTGGAATGGGGGGCTCTGAGGGGAGCATCCCCTGCTCCCCCCAGGCAGGAGGGTGCTGAGACCCAGCACCTCAGCTCACTGGCCAGGGCTAGGGTGGCTTTGCCTGCAGGGTTTCCGGAGGCTGTATGCTCCAGGGAGGAGGAAAAGGAGGAAGAATATAGGAGACCTGTTACCTTCACACTGGGAAATGAGATACTGGGACCAGGCCCAGAGGCCGAGTTTCAGAACCCTGATGCCGAGGTCTATATGCACTTCTTGAGGAGCCACTGCTGTTATGATGCCATCCCTACCAGCTGCAAGCTCGTCGTCTTTGACATCTCCCTGGAGGTGACAACCTGGGGGATGAGTGGGTATGGACAATGAAGAAGTAGGCTTAGGGACCCTCTGAACCCTCCCCTCTCTGCCAGCAGATCAAGAAAGCCTTTGTGGCACTGGTGGCCAATGGGGTGCGTGCTGCCCCTCTCTGGGACAGCAAGACACAGAGCTTTGTGGGTGAGTGCCAGCAGCGATGCCTGGCCCCCTCCCCTGCCTGGCAGAGAGGGTGCAGGCAGTGCTGCCAACCCCACATACCTCCACAGGGATGCTCACCATCACCGATTTCATCAACATCCTCCACCGCTACTACCGCTCGCCTCTGGTGAGTGCGGTGAGGAGGGCTTGGGGGATCAGGGCATGCGTGGGGCAGGGAGCAACTGTCCCCACCATTCTTGGTCCCTTCTTAATCACTAGACAATGACCAGGGGATGATTCTGGGCCAGATCAGCACCCACTTGTTGCTTCTCTGCTTGCTTAGCCCTCAAAATGTAATCCCTGTGGTGATGGTGTGGAATGCCCAGGGAAGGGGGTAGTGTCTCAGAGAGCCCTCATCCCCTATGAAGCCACCATGACCAGGGCATTTCCCCACCTTCAGGTTCAGATCTACGAGGTAGAAGAGCACAAGATTGAGACCTGGAGAGGTAAAAATCATGGGGTGATGTGGGTGGCTGGGCTCATGCTGTCACCCAGGGCATAGAGGTGGGCTCTGGGGTTGTGGGGCTGCAAGAGAGGGCTGGAGGACCCCCTTTCATAGCTCTTTCCCTTGGCAGAAGTGTACCTGCAGGGCTCCTTCAAGCCACTGGTCTACATCTCTCCGAGCAATAGGTGAGAACTTGTCCATGGGGGGAGAGCACACCCCTTGGAGTGGGGCTATGTGTGTGCCTGGAATGCAGCCCTATCCCCCACGATGTTCCCATCACCCACAGCCTCTTCGATGCTGTGTACTCCCTGATCAAGCACAAAATCCATCGCCTGCCTGTCATCGAGCCTGTCTCAGGCAATGTCCTGCACATTCTGACGCACAAGCGCATCCTCAAGTTTCTCCATATCTTTGTGAGTGCTGGGGCTGTGTGTGCACACACATGGCTGGTATGTAGGGGCACCGACAGGGTTGTCAAGGTGTGTGTAAGTGCCAGCCCAGCCCTGCCCTGTCCCATTGAAGGGTTCTACCATTCCCAAGCCTTGCTTCCTGAAGAAAACAGTGCAGGAACTGTGCATTGGCACCTTCCGTGATGTGGCTGTCGTGCCTGAGACTGCCCCAGTCTACACTGCCTTGGAGATTTTTGTGGATCGCCGGGTCTCTGCCTTGCCTGTCATCAATGATGCTGGTACCTGGGGACGGAAAAAGTGACATCCTCATCTCCCTCTGCTAGCACCTCCAGCCCCATCCCTACCCAAAAACCCTCTCCTGGCCCTTGGGCTGCCCCTTGGGGTGTGGGAGGAACATGGCAGGTGGTCCCCAGGGCCTCTTCCACAGTCCCTGCTCTGTTTCCTTTTGCAGGGCAAGTGGTTGGCCTGTACTCCCGGTTTGATGTCATTGTGAGTACCCTGGGTGTTTGCATGCTTGGGCTCAAGTTTGGCCCCTTGCATGCATTGGTGGGGTGCTCACATACCTGTCTGTGCCCGTGCAAACCCACCCCACATGCAGTGTCATGGATATGCCAGTGCATATCTGCTCTGCGCATCCCCTGGGCTCAGTGACCCTTCTGCGTTGGCACAACGGGGTGCAAGGACACCTTGCAGCACTGAGTGGGGTCACATCTACCACAGCACCTGGCAGCCCAAAAGACATACAACAACCTGGACATCAGTGTGAGGGACGCACTGCGGCAACGCAGTGTCTGCCTGGAGGGGGTCCTCACCTGCTACCCCCATGAACCTATGGAGGACATAATCGACCGCATTGCCAAGGAGCAGGTGAGTGGCCGGGGTGCCTTGTGCCAGCACCAGCCACTGCTGCCTGCTGCCCAGCCTGCCTGCGATGCTCTGCCTGCACCCACAGGTCCATCGCCTGGTTCTGGTGGATGAGAACCGGTATCCACGGGGCATCATCTCCCTCTCTGACATCCTGCAGGCCCTTGTGCTCACTCCTGCAGGTATTGATGCTCTTAACTCTTAGCCCACGACGCTCCATCTTTCTCTACTTGCACTCTCAATTTCTCTCCACTTCAGGTAGGCACCGCATCCCACC
>VZTX01025313.1:0-13918 GCA_013400915.1 Pardalotus punctatus
TGTGTGTGTCCCTGTGGAACAGCGGGGACAGTGGGATGTGTGAGTCCCTATGGAACAGCTGGGATGTGTGAGTCCCTATGGAACAGCTGGCACAGTGGGATGTGTGTGTCCCCTCCAGGACAGTGGGATGTGTGTGTCCCTATGGAACAACCAGGACAGTGGGATTTGTGTGTCCCTATGGAACAGCTGACACAGTGGGATGTGTGTGTCCCTGTGGGACAGCCGGCACAGTGGGATGTGTGTGTCCCTATGGAACAGCTGGCACAGTGGGATGTGTGTGTCCCCTCCAGGACAGTAGGATGTGTGTGTCCCTATGGAACAACCAGGACAGTGGGATTTGTGTGTGTCCCTCCGGAGGCAGCCGGGGTGGGGGGGACATGTCCAGTTGTGCTGTCACATGCCAGGGCTTCTCCATTGCTCTGGGGCTCTGCAGGGCAGCATCCTATGCTTTCAGGGATTCCAGGAAGGAGTGAGAGGGATAAATCTGCTGCATTAAACCTCTCTCGTTCAATCAGTTTTTGCTCTGCTGGAGGCTGCAGAGGGACCCTCTCCCACCTCCCCTGGATGGTTCCCATTGGAGACCTGTGTTGATCCTGCTCGAGGCAGTTTTGTTGGGATAAAACTGGCATGGCTCACAAGCCATCTGGGATGCTTTATCCTCCTTTCCTCCCCTCTTCAGCTCCTCATCCCCTTGCTTCCCATCCCTTCCTGTGCATGCTGGAGCAGGAATACACAGTGTGTGCTCAGGCTGGTCATGTTTTCCTTGGGCACAGCTCTCCGATCCTTCCTGCGGCTTGGTCTGGGACAGGAGAGCAGGAATGATGGATCTCCTTAAAACAGAATCGTTGGTGTTCCCTGGCTGTGACTGAGTGGGAACCTGAATTCCCCTGAGCTGCCCTTGTGTTCTCCCTCAGGAGGGTGTCCCGGAGGAGACCGATGACTTTGGGGAGTTCCGGATGCGTGTCTCAGACCTGGTGAAAGACTTGATCTTCCTGGTGGGCTCAGTGGAGTGTTTTGCTCAGGTGGGTTTGTGGGAGTGCCATGAGGTACAGGCAAATGGCAAGGGAGGTCACCGAGCCCTGGTGGCCTTTGGGACTGGAGGAGGTCACACACATCTCCTGCACGAGGAAGTGTGTGGTGGGAACTGTTCTGGGAGAGCAGGAGGTGTGGGAGCAGCAGGAGGTGTCTGACATTTTGGGGAAAGCCTCTGTAGTGCCACAATCTTAGGGTGGCCTGTGGAATGTGGGGATTGTGTGGACCCACGGCTAGAGTGGAGTTTGGGGTCAGGACCAGGGCTTTGGGGGCAGGGCATTGGCGATGGGGGTTTGTGGCCCCTCGGTGACTGTCCCCTCCTGCAGCTCTACGCGACGCTCAAGGATGGGAACCCGCCCTGGGAAGTGACAGAAGCCGTGCTCTTCATCATGGCCTCCATCGCCAAGAGCGTCGACCAGTAAGTCCCGCCTGTGCCCGGGGGGCTGCGTGGCCAGGGCTGCTTCCATGTGACACAGACACCGCAGATATCCCAAGGACATTCCCATCCCTGGCAGTGCCCAAGGCCAGGCTGGATGGGGCTTGGAACAACCTGGGACAGTGGAAGGTGTCCCTGCCCATGGCAGGGGTGGCACTGAGTGGGCTCTAAGGTCCCTTCCCACCCAAATTGTTCATTGGGGATCCTTCCACATCCAGGTGGAGTTTTCCTAGGTATCTTTAGAGAAGGGTAAATCACTGGAAGTGTGTTTCCTCCCCTGTTGGTGGAAGCATGGACAGGTGACACGCAGGGTGGTGAGTCCTGTGCACTGCCAGCAGTGGGACAGCCCAGCTGACCTTCCCTGGACTGGGAATGCTGTCCCTCCCTCCCCTGTGACATTGTGATCCCATCTCTCTCTTCCCTGGGAGGCTGTGATCACCGTCCCTCCTTGTCCCAAGGAGGCTGGTAGCACCATCCCTCCCTTCCTTAGAGGCTGGGAATCCTATGGCCCTGTTCCCCAGGTGCCTGGAGGAGTCACCTCAGTCCCTTCACATCACCAGCTCCTGTAGGTAACAGGATTGAGGCTGCTCCTGCTCATTTTTCCTGTGTCTTGTTCCTGGGAGTGCTGGCTTGAAGCACTGGGGCCTCTGCTCCCCCCAGCCTGTCCCACGAGGCTCTGGCCTGGGATCGCCCCATCACACCATCCCACACTGGAGTTCCCAGACAGTGAACCCCCCTGGTTCCTGTGGCCCCCCAGCAGTGGTGGGGCTCTCCCAGGAGGTGTTTGGTGTTCCCTCTCTGTTCCCTGCTGTGACACTGGTGTCCATGGGGATCTGGTGGGGTATCCGTGGGGCTGAGCCCCATCCCACGGGGTTTGTCCCAGCGTGCTCCGAGTCACGTTCCGTGTTCAGTGTCCTGTCTGTTGGTGGGTCCGGATGCCGGCTCCAGCAGCTCCTCCCATCCCGCACCGAGGCTCTCTGGGAGCTGAGCCGAGCCTTTCCCGCAGGGAGAACAACCCGACGCTGGTGGAGGTGCTGGAGGGCGTGGTGCGGCTGCCCGAGTCGGTGCACACGGCCGTGCGCTACACCAGCATCGAGCTGGTGGGCGAGATGAGCGAGGTGGTGGACAGGAACCCGCAATTCCTGGGTGAGTCCCGCTCCCCCGCGGCCCCGCTGCGCCCGCCATCCTCTGACCCCTTGTCTCCGCAGATCCTGTGCTGGGCTACCTGATGAAGGGGCTCTGTGACCGGCGCCTGGCGTCGGCCGCGGCCAAGGCCATCCACAACATCTGCTCCGTGTGCCGGGACCACATGGCCCAGCACTTCTCGGGGCTGCTGGAGATCGCCCGTGCCCTCGACTCCTTCGCGCTGTCTCCTGAGGCCGCTGTGGGGCTGCTCAAGGGTGGGTATCTGTGGGGTATCTGTGGGAACTGTCAGAGTATCCGTGGGAACTGCTGGGGTATCTATGGAAACTGTTGGGGTATCTATGGGAGTCTGTCCCCAGGGTGCTGAGCCCTGTCCTCACAGGGTTTGTCCTGATGTGACCCAGGTCCCATTCCATGTGTAGAGTGTCCTCAAGAGTTCCTTTGGGGCTGGAGGCAGAAATAAATCCTGGATTGGTAACTGTTGCCATCCCTGAGGCAGAGCTCAGGGGCTGTCCTGGGCTGGATATGTGGGAAGAATGTGTGGGAAATGCTCAGAGCCAGGCTGGCACTGGGTCACTGCTCTATCCAAACACTGGGAATCACCTGCTGGACACAGAGGGTGGAAATTTGAGAGTATTGGTCATTTTAGAGAGTTTGGGCCCAAGAATGAAGATTTTAACTCCAGTTTACAGTCGGGAGTGTTGGTATCTCACTGGACTGTTGGACACCATGAGGGTCTTCAACCACCGCTGGTTTCAGGGATGTGCTGAAAAGATTTCCAGTGAATTCCGGTGCTCCTGGAGCCATTGCCCCAGAGCCAGGGAGCCTTCCCTACAGTTGTGTGCTGCCATGGGAAACAAAACTCCCCTTGTTCCACTGGATGCCCCAGCACTGGCCGAGCTGCTCCTCTCCCTGCCAGAGGGTTTTCTCCCCGTCCCTTAGAACATGCCAGGAATTCCTGAGCCAGGGAGTTTTTCCCCCGGGTTGTCGGCACCACAGCCATGCCAGAGCCGGGCTATGCCAGAGCCAGGCTGTGCAGCTGCTGCCCGTGGGAGTGGGAGCAGCTCAGCGCTCCTTGTGTTCCATGGCTGGAGCTTCCTGGGATCTCGTGCTGCTGGGCTGGAACAGGGACACTAGGGACACACAGGGGCCCCAGAGAAGCCTGTGGCATCCACTAGCCTGTCCCTGTCCCTTGTGCCACTATCGCTCCCCACTGGGAAGTGTTCCAGTGTCTGGTTCAACCAGAGCCAGTTTCAAATGCTGGGAAACTCTCCCAGGCCCTGCCCTTGCCCCACAGCCATTCCATTTGGGAATGTCATCACCCCTCTGCCCTCCTGTGCTGCGTTCCTGCTCCTGAGCCGTGTGTGTCCTTGCAGGGACAGCGCTGGTGCTGGCCCGGCTGCCCCTGGAGAAGATCTCGGAGTGCCTGAGCGAGCTCTGCGCTGTGCAGGTGCTGGCGCTCAAGAAGGTGCGTCCAGACGGGGCGACAGAGCAGCTGCAAGGGGACAGTGGGGACAGTAACTGGGAGGGGAGAGTGGGGACAGTGGACAGGCCCCAGCCCTGCCACAGCAGCTGTGTCCTCAGAGCCAGAGGTGTATGTGTCCTAGAGCCATGGAATTGTTTGGGTTGGAGAAGCCCCTGGAGCCCATCGAGTCCAACCATCCCCAGCCTGCCAAGGCCACCACTGCCCATCTCCCCAAGTGCCACGTCCACATGGCTCTGAAATCCCTGCAGGGATGGGAACTCTGTCCCTGCCCTGGGCAGCGGTGCCAGGGCCGGGAAGGAATTTTCCCAATATCCACCCTGAGCCTCCCCTGGCACAGGGGAACAGCTTGAGGCCGTTCCCTCTCATCCTGTCACTTGTTCCGTGGAGCAGAGCCCAGCATCCGCACAGGACAAGTCCAGGACTGAGCCCTTCCCTCAGTCTCTCCTGGCTGGGAAGCACTGAGCTGGTGCTGTGTCCTGTATTACACAGGAGGAGAACGATTCCTGGAAATCACTTTCTGTGCCAGGAGCCCAAGAAGTCTTTGTGACCCCACAAGTGCCGTGGGCAGCTGGCACCCTGCCTCTCCAGGATGGAGCGGGTGGGAACTTGACTCCCCTGTGGGACACAGGGCCCCAAAAGGTCATGTCCTGTCCCTAAACTGTGTTGGCCCAAGTGACCTTTCCGTGCAGACCCAGGAGAACAGAGCAGAAATCTCAGGATGGCAGGAAGAGGAAGGGAAGCCTCAGGAAAGGGACGTGCATGTGGTTCTGGGGAGCTCCTCCTGTGGTCCTTGGCCAGATTCTTCCACCTCCCACCTTGCTCCCTGCTCCTCCAAGACCCCTGGGAGCAGGCTCTGGGTATGGAGGAGACATGAGGAGCCGCTGAGCTGTCCGAGCACCCTCGGTGCCTGTGGCCAAGGCTGGGGCTGCCATGCCAGGTGTCAGGAGATGCAGAGGTGCTGCTGGTGGGGTCAGTGTCCAGGCAGTGTTTTCTGTGGGCACAGGGCTACCCATGGTCCTCAAATCCTGTCCGTTTCCCTTGTTTCCAGCTGCTCTCCCAAGAGCCCAGCAATGGCCTCTCCACAGACCCTACAGTGCCCCTGGATCGACTCGCCGTCATCTTCAGGTGAGGAAGGAGCTGGGACACAGCTGCTCCCCCAGAGCCTGAATCTGCACCAGCTCCTTCTCCCCAGCCCTTGGGGAATGGGCTGGAAGTCTCTGCTTCCCCAAGTCCCAGCTCCTGAGGTGCCCCCCAAGCCAGTCCCTGGTCTGCTTCCTGCAGCCCCAACCCTTTTCCTTGGCTTTAATCTCAAACCCAACCCCCATAACCTGTGGCTGTTCCCACAGACACACCAACCCCATTGTCGAGAACGGCCAGGTCCACCCGTGCCAAAAAGTCATTCAGGAGGTGCGTGGGAGAGGGCTGGGATTTGAGGAGAGGGCTCTGGTGGGGGGTTGTGGGCTGGGGGTTTCTGGGTGTGAGGGTACTGGGGTGTTGTACAGAGTCCCAGTCCCCAGCTGCCAGCAGATCTGTGTGTCTGCCCAGGGCTGCATGGGAGAGGAGCTGTGGAGCACCCCCCTGTCCCTCCTGGAAGCAGGGATTGGGGTGTGGAGGGGGAGATTTGGGGCTTCAACCCCTGGAAGGGGCCCTGGCTCTGGGAATGCCCCAGGTGTCTGATTTCCCCGCCCGTGGCCCATTTGCCACGCTGCGCTGCAGGGAATAAACCGCTCCAGGCTCCTCCAGAAAGCTTTTCTCTCACATCCGCCGTCCCACACTGGGATCTGGGTGTTTTGGGGACCAGGAGGGAGTGGGGGGTGTCCCAGGGTCGGGTGTGACCCTTCCCGCCTGTCTGTGCCCAGATCTGGCCGGTGCTGTCGGAGACCCTGAACAAGCACAGTGCCGACAACCGCATCGTGGAGCGGTGCTGCCGCTGCCTGCGCTTCGCCGTGCGCTGCGTGGGCAAGGGCTCGGCCGCGCTGCTGCAGCCCCTCGTCACCCAGGTGGGCCTGGGGGCACGGGGGGACATCGCTGGCTCGGGAGTCTGGGGGACGCTGCTGGCCCAGAGGATGCTGTGGGCTCAGGGGGGACACCGGGGGGACAGGGCTGGCTCGGGGGGTTCACTCAGGTCGCCGTGGCTGCCGAGCGCGTTGCAGCGGCACTGGGAAGTACAGCAGTAAATCCTGGCAGTCTCGGGAATTCCAGCGTGAAACCTTGGGGAGGAGAGAGGGTTTGGAAGAGGCAGGGGATGCCTGGAGGTTGTGGAGCCCTGTGAGTGTGTGTGTGTGTAATTTGGGAGAAGTGTGTGGAGCCCTGCGTGGTGCAGCTCCTTGGGGAGGGAACTCGGCCTGATGAAAGGATCTGAATCCCAGTGCTGGGTGTTCCCTGCTCCACTCTGGGCTCCTGCCAGGCTCCAAGGGGAAGCTTCCCTGGAGAAGCTGTGCTGGTTCAGGGAGCCTCAGCGCAGAGATGCTCCCAGGATCTGAGCGAGTCCATCGGGATGTCCCTGCCCGCTGTGGGACAGGCTGGGCTGCCGGCTCAGGCCGGGCTCAGAGGGATGTTGGGATCAGGGCAGATCCGGCGGTGCCTGTGCCAGCGCTCCTGTCTCCCCAGATGGTGAATGTGTACCGGGAACACCAGCACTCCTGTTTCCTCTACCTGGGCAGCATCCTGGTGGATGAGTACGGCATGGAGGAGGGCTGCCGGCAGGGCCTGCTCGACATGCTGCAGGTGGGGCCCACCCGGCCAGATCAGGGCATCACTTGGGCTGGAAAATCCCTCTGAGCCCATTGAGTCCAACCATCCCCCAGCGCTGCTAACCCGAATTTTCCCTAATATGCAATCCATATAGAATCTCAAACTGGGTTGGGTGGGAAGCCCTTCCACGGGCAGGGACACCTTCCACTATCCCAGGTTGCTCCAAGCCTCCTCCAGCCTGTCCTTGGACGCTTCCAGGGAGGGGGCACCCCTGGCCTGTTGCATGCAGGGAAGGGCAGTTTGAGGAGTGATCCCAGGTAGTTGCTGATGGATCCCTGTTCTCCCCAGGCTCTCTGCATCCCCACCTTCCAGCTCCTCGAGCAACCCAACGGCCTCCAGAACCACCCGGACACCGCGGACGACCTCTTCCGCCTGGCAGCCAGGTGCCACCGCGCTCCTGCCACCTCCTGCCATAGGACACCTGGCTCCTCTCCCCTTGTGGAAGGTCCCCGGGGGAGCAGTGGAGCGGGGAGGAGGCAGGACCTGCCCCTGATGTCCATCTGTGTCCCTGGGCAGGTTCATCCAGCGCAGCCCCGTCACCCTCCTGCGCAGCCAGGTGATGATCCCGATCCTGCAGTGGGCTATCGCTGCCACCACCCTGGACCATCGGGATGCCAACTGCAGCGTCATGAAATTCCTGCGGGATCTGATCCACACCGGTGTGGCCAACGATGTGAGTGACCCACAGGGATGTTCCTCAGGGGGCTCTTTCTCCATGGGGATGTCCCCGTGGAATCACAGAATGGTTTGGGTAGAAATGGACCTTAAACCCATCCAGTTCCAGCCCCTGCCGTGGGCAAGGACACCTTCCACTACAGCAGGGTGCTCCAAACCCCATCAGCCCCATCCTCCTCATCAGCCCTGTCCTGTTGTTCCCACGAGCCACCCTGGTTCCTCCATGGCAGAGAAGCTCTGGGAGTTGCCCGGGGAGTGAGGGGCATGTCCCTGTCCCCAGGAGCAGCGTGTCCCTGTTCCCAGGAGCAGCGTGTCCCTGTCCCCAGGAGCAGCATGTCCCTGTTCCCACGAGCAGCGCGTCCCTGCACCCAGGAGCAGCATGTCACTGCACCNTCCCTGTCCCCAGGCCCTGCCCACCCCCTTCTCCTTCCTCCCACAGCACGAGGAGGACTTTGAAGTACGGAAGGAGCTCATCAACCAGGTGATGACCCAGCTGGGGCAGCAGCTCGTGAACCAGCTCCTGCAGACGTGCTGCTTCTGCCTCCCGCCCTACACCCTGCCTGATGTCGCCGAGGTGCTCTGGGAGATCATGCAGATCGACCGCCCGGTGAGGGATGGACCCCCCAGAGGGATGGGGTGGATCCCCAGGGGACAGGATGGACCCACCAGAGGGCTGGGGTGGACCCATGGGACCCTGAAACTCTGCCAAGGCAGGACCTGGGGGCCAAGTTGGGCTCCACGTTCCGAGTGCCTCCCTTTCCCTCGGCACAGACGTTCTGCCGCTGGCTGGAGAACTCGCTGAAGGGGTTGCCAAAGGAAACCACAGGCGGAGCCATCCAGGTGACACACAAACAGCTCACCGACTTCCACAAGCAGGTCACCAGGTGAGTGGCACCAGAGTCTCCAGCTGGGACCAGCTGCTTCCTTTGGGGTGGCCTCCAGCAGCCCCAGAGCCCCTCAGCCGTGCCGGTGCCGTTCATCCTGCTGGGATGCGCCGTCCACCTGCACAGGCACACGGGAGCCCTGGAGGCTGCGGCACCTTTGCTGTCACCTGACGGGTTTTTCTGCCTGGCCCCATCCCTGCGGAGCCGCCGGCCCTTTCCGAGCCACCCCCTCATCCCTGTGAGTCACTGGTTCCAGCTGCCACGCCCTGCCTGGGCCTGTCCATTGCCAGGGCCACTGGCTGCTTTGGGAACATCGACTCCCTCTGCCTGGCTCCATCGTCCCTGCACAAATCCCAGAGGCCGGGTGCCCGGAGGCAGCCGGTTCCTCCCATCGTGGTGGCACACAGGTCTCCTCCAGGGATGGTCCTAGGGGCTGCCGGCCTCGTTCTGCCCTGATCATTGTCCCTTCATCCCTCCCAGCATCTTGGAGCTGAGCGCTGCCACTCTCTCGGCTCCCATCCCTGGGCAGGACAAGGTCCCAGATGTCCCCTTGGGGTCACCCCCTGAGGTCACTCCTTATCTTGCAGTGCTGAGGAATGTAAACAGGTCTGCTGGGCTCTGAGGGACTTCACCCGCCTGTTCCGATAGCTCCGGCTCCACACGGCACCTGTCTCCCAGGTAAAGGGCCTGGCTCTGGGGTCCCTCACCCCACAGGACATCAGGGACAAAGGGCTGACCCTCCTTCCTCCTCCCAGGAATGTCTTTAAGGAGAAGACAGGAAACAGCAACCCAAGAATGTGTCCCACAATCAGCCGAGGGCTCTCGCCCGCTCCAGCGCGTCTCGGAGTCCGGAGCCGCGGGAGGACGGCTCGGGGATCCCGCCTGCCCGGCGGATTCGTGTCCCAGATCCCGGCCACCGCCACGAGAAACAGCCCAAGGGGAAAACCCTCAAACCCAACTCCAAACCCACCAGGCACCGGAGTCAGACGGATCCACTTGGATTCGCCTGGCAGCAAAAGAAGTAGAAAAACTTTCTGTGAAGTGGAGACAAAAAAGAAGAAAAAGAAGGAAAAGAAACAAACAAAAACCAAACAATACAAATTGTTTAGGAAGATGGGGGGTCAGTCTGGGGGTCCTGGGGCGCTGCCCCCCCGACCCCACCGTGGCCTGCCTGGTGCCGACTCCCAGAGACGACGCAGGCGGGACGGACTCTGCAAATAGAGATTTATATTTTATTTTGTTCTGCTTTTTTAGTTTGGTTTTTTTTTTTGTTTGGGTTTTTTTCTTTTTTTTTCCCTTTTTTGGGATTTTCTTTGGTTTGATTTTGGGGTTGGAGGTGGTGGCTTGAGTGTGGGCAGGGGGCGGGCGGGCGCATGCGGTTCCCTCCGGGGGTGTGTAGCCATCTCGAGAACAATAAAAAACAACAAAAAACTGAAAAAAAAAATTAACCTCCCAAGGCCCCTCTGGTTCTTCTCTCAGAGCTGGGGCTGCTTTGTTTCTCCCCGGCGCTGGGTACCCTCCATCCCTGGGGACTCCAGGTCCAAGGTGGCGCCAGCCCCCGTTTTCTTGCTGTTTTCCCCCAAACCGCTGGGGGATTATTCTCGGGGAATCCAGGGAGGAGGGTCCTGCTGCTCCGCCCTGGCCCTGGTAGCTCGGTGGTCACAGTCCCTTTCCCTTTGGCAACACCCCTGGGTGCTGCTCAGCGGCAGCTCCAGGGACCCGGGGATAGGGATAAGGGGCAGGGATGGAGATGATGCTGGGGGTCCCCGGCTCCACCAGCGTGGATGGCCAGAGTGACACCACGGCCGGCAGTGCCACGGCTGTCCCCGTGTCCCTGTCAGTGGGGCAGGGGGCCGGGCGGCAGCGCCCAGGGCCCCGCGGAGGGGCCGGGCGGGGGCTGCACCGGCGGCAGCCGCTGGTGGCTCTGCCAGAGCTGGTGCAGCTCCTTGAACTGCTCCACCATCCTGTCCTTGAGGTCGGGGTGGGAGATCTGCAGCGGGATGCTGTCAGCCGACCAGGACAGCTCCCCGGAGAACATCTCCAGCAGCAGCCGCGCCACCACCGGCACCACCTGCAGGAGCCCCGCCGTGTCACCGGGCACAGGGCCACCCGCCCGTGCCCCCCGGGACCGCTCTGGGTCCTGGCCCCTCACCTGCACCGTGATCAGCTTCTTCTCCTTGGGCTTCTGGTCCGGCCACTCCTCGCCAAAGCAGAGGAGGATCTCAAAGGGGGGTGGCGTGGGGGTCTGCCCCTTCTGGAACTGGATGAGGCCTGCGGGGCCCCACGCCGGGGTGAGGGGCAGGACGGGGCCCTGCGCCTGCCTGTGCCACCACCACCCCCCAGCAACTGAGGGTGACCCCAGGAGCCAGCTGGTGACCCTCATTCCTGCTCTGTCCTCTCATTCCATGAGATTCCCGTGTGCCATCCTACCTGGTGTCCCCATCACACCTTTGGTCCCCCTCATGCCACCAGGTGCCCATGTGCCCGGTGTCCTCCCACCCCAGCTGACTTCTCCATCCCAATCCACTGCCCTCAAGGGACACAGGGCCACCCCCTCTTCCCCTCTGACCGTTGAGGAAGCCCTCGAGACTGAAGAGCTTGGTCCTCCTCTCCCTCTGGATGGGGTTGGGGCCAGGCTGGGGAGTGGCACAGGGCCCTGTCCAGAAGACCTTGCACTGGCAGAGGCGGAGGGCAAAGAGATCCTGGCCCTGGAGCTCCAGGATGAGCCCTCGGTCCAGCACATCCAGCAGCTGGTGGGTGTAGAAGCGCTGCTTCTCGTTGGGAATGGCATCAGGAGCAGGGAAGGGCACCTGCTCCAAGGTCAGGGGCCCGAAGAGCTCCTCCTGCTCCCGCGTGGGCTCCAGGCTGCTGTGGAACAGCCGGCAGCCGTGGGGGTTGCTGACGGTGAGGGCACAGACCTGGCGGCCCCGGTACTGGAACTTCAGCTCCAGGTCAGTCACTGCTGGGGGCCACGGGGGTCAGCGGGGGCCAGGGAGCATCCCAGGGCCACTCCAGATGGCCACCCCACAGCCAGCCCCACCCACCCCTTGGCCACCCTCATCCATCCCACAGCCACTCTGCGGCCACCTCTGTCCCAATCCAGCCACACCATGGCCACCCTCACCGAGCGACCCTGCGGCCACCACCATCCATCCCACGGCCACCTCTGTCCCACCATCCCATGGCCACTCCAATCCTTCCAGCCACCCCACGGCCTCCCCACACCCGTGGCCACCCCCTGCCATGAGCTCCCCGGCCCCCTCCTCACGTGGCAGCATGTGGGGGCTGACGAGCAGGTCAGGGATCAGGTGCTCTGTCGGTGCCACCGGGCAGGTGGATGACGGCCCTGGAGGGCCCAGGGGGGGCCCAGTCTCAGCGAGGGTGCTGGGGAGCAGCTCAGGGGCCCCATGGGTGCCCCCTGCCTCCCCCTGGAGCAGTGCTGGGGGGGGAGGCATAAAGGGTCCCCCCGGGGGGCAGCAGCTGGCAAAGGCAGGGGGCTCCTCCTTGGGCCAGGAGTAGGGGGGCAGCAGGTCCCCCCCGTGTTGCGTGTCTGGAGCAGAGAAGGGGTCAGAGGGTGCAGCCCAACCTCCCTGGCACCCCCACCCAACACCCCCCACTCACCATCGATGCTCAGGGATGTCATCTTCTGGAGCTGTGGGGCAGAGTGAGCATTACAGGGACCCCCTGCCCCCCTGAGGTGTCCCCAGTTTGGGGATCCCCCCATCCTGAGCCCCCCCAGATACCTGGATGACGTCTTCCTCCCCACTGCAGCCATAGCCATCCTCATCCCCCCCATCTGCACGGGAGAGAGGGAATTGCAGGGGGAGTTGGGGGGTGCTGGGGTGGGTATTGAGGGGTACTGGGAACTCATGGGGCACTGAGGCTTCACAGGGGGGTGGCTCCCTTGGCGGGGGGCAAGGTCTCTGGGGCTGCTGGGTCCTTATGGGGTGGGGAGGGCTGGTGGGGCGCTGGCACCTCACGGGGCGCTGGGGCTTTGTGGGTGGAGGGGACCCATGGGCCGTCAGGTCCTCGCAAGGTGCTTGGACTTCAGGGGGTGCCCACAGCCCTCCCCAAAGCCCCCCCGTACCTGCGCCCCCGGGGGGCTCCTCGCAGAGCTCATACACGCGGAAGGGCTGGGCCGGGGACCCGCGGGGCCCGTCCAGCAGCAGCCGGAACTCGCGGCTCTTGTTGAGGGCGCAGCGCAGGGTGGCCTTCCAGCGCGGGGGGTCGGGGGGGTCCCCGGCCCGGAACCGGCCCGTCTCCTGCGCCCACGCCTGGGGAGGGGTCAGCGCCCGGCACCCCCAGCCTGTGTGCCCCGTCATCCCATCATCCCCACGTCCCAGGTCCCCCTTGACAGCCCACCCTACTGTCACCCACCTATCTCGTGCCCCCCCATCATCCTCATCACCCCATCCTGTGTCAATTTTGTCACCCATCACCTGTCACTCCTGTTCCTTGTTTCCCAAATCCCCACTGTCACCCCATCGCCCTGTCACCCCCATCCTATTTCTCCCATATCCCTACTGTCCCCACCCCGTGTCCCCTTGTCACCCTATCACCCATCATCCCCATCCCATGCCCCCCATGTCCGCACCGTCCCCATCCCACGTTCCCGTTGCCACTCCCACCCCGCGTCCCCCGGTGTCACCTTGAAGATGGTGTCGTGATCCTGGGGCCCCGGGGGGTTCCTGGTGGCGTATCCCCAGGGGATGACGAAGCGGCGGCGCTCGGAGTCGAGCCAGTAGAGCCCCGGGAAGCGCCGGCTGCTCACCTGGGCCACCAGCCAGGGCTTGAGGCGCACACGCCGAGGGGGGTCCATGGCCTGGGGACACCAGCGGGCACCTCGTGACCCCACGCCCCCGTGCGCCACCCTCGGTCCTGAAAGAGGAACCCCTGTCCCCCGAGAGGGGCCATGCGGGGCCCCGGTTCCTCTTTCAGGGCCGGGAGGGTGGGTGAGGCCTCCCCGAGCTCTGTCTCGCCCCGTGGGTGTTGGGGGGCGTCGCCCACATCCCGAAAGCAGAAGCTGCGGTGGCTTCAGGGAAAGAAAAGTGGAGCCGAGAAGGGGAGGGGACACGAGGGACGGGAAGGACAGGGGGACAGGTGGCACAGCAGGAACATCCCTGAGACGGGACACGGACACGGGAATAGGGACACGGGAGTGACAGGAGGAGACAGGGGACACGGGTTGGGGAGGACACGGTCATAACATGAGGAGGGACAGGGGACGCAGAGACAGGGCAGAACACGGGGGGTGATACACGAGGGATGGGGGAACACGGGGGTTAAACAGGGGACAGGGACACGGAGGACGCATCGGGACACGTGAGGTCCCGACCATGGTCCCTGCGGGGTCACAGGAGCCGCGCGAGGAGAGACCACCCCTCACTGCCCTCTGTCCCCCAGCCGGGTGCCCCCGCGTGTCCCCCCACGGGCAGCACCCACGCGTGTCCTACGGACGGGCACGTCCTCGGCCGCGGCCACCCCGCCTGCGCACGGCGAGTCCTGGGG